>ML326653.1:0-21305 GCA_005239505.1 Nicotiana paniculata | reverse complement strand
ATATATATATATATATATATATATATATATATATATATATATATATATATATATATATATATATATATATATATATATATATATATATATATATGGGTGTGACGTGGCTCAGTCCCGTCTTTGTACAATTGTATTTCTATTAGAGGTCTGTAGACAATTATGTATACTTGGATAGTATGTGGCCTTGTCGGCTTCCAGTTTTGGGTATATAGTTGTCTATAGTAACCTCGTCGGCTCGCCCCACTGTATTTCCGCATGTATATGTACATATGTCTTTTGGACAGGTTTCCCTCGCATATGTTATTCATTTTTATATCTTAAACATATGCTTAAGGGTGTTCGACAAGTAGGACTCGGGAACCCATCGCGGCCCATCGGTTTGGATCGTGACAAAAGTGATATTAGAGCAGTTCTGTCCTAGGGTTATTTACAGATCGTGTCTAGTAGAGTCTTGTTTATGGGTGTGTTGTGCACCACACTTAAAGACATGAGACTACAGGACATATAGTATGTTATCCTCTCTTTTTATCTTAGATCGTGCGATATAAGAATTCATGTTCCTAACGATATGTTATATTTTCAGCAATGCCTCTAAAGACTACAGTCGCCCAGAAGGGAAAGTTTGTGGCTGGTGAGGTATAGTCGAGCGCCACCAGTTACGAGAGCTCGGGGAGAGTCTCATAGTGAGATTCCATCTCAGACTTCACATACCTTGCCCTCTCTAGGAGAGCTCCGAGGGGCACCAACTCCAACGCCCGCCCGTTACGTTCAGCCCCTCAGGTGGATGCACCGGGTCAGGAGATGAAGGATGCTATTTAGTTATTAACTCGATTAGTAGCCGCACAGGCTCGGCGTCAGGAAGTAGGTATTGGTCATGCCGATAGGTCTGTCAGTGTGAGGGTTCGTGATTTCATTTATTTAGACCCTCCGGTATTCATTGGGGAAGATCCAAACAAAGACCCTCATGTATTTATCGATAGAATGCAGAGGACTTTGAGGGTAATAAAGGCCACTATGACTGTGTCAGTTGAGCTAGCTTCCTATAGAATTCAGGATGTTGCAGTTAATTGGTACGAGTCTTGGGAGTTGTCTAGAGCTGAGAATGCCCCTCCAGCAGTATGGCAGGAGTTTACATAAGCGTTTTTCGTCATTATCTGCCACCAAAGCTTAGGAGGGCCAGAGTTGATAGGTTCTTGACCCTTCGGCAGGGTAACATGAGTGTTCGGGAGTACAGTCTTCAGTTTGATTCATTGGCTATGTATGCTCCCACTATTGTATCTAAGATAGAGGATCGGGTTCATCGGTCCGTGATAGGGTTAGAGCCTCACTTGCTTAACGATAGTATGTCGGTCTCACTTCAGCCAGACATGGATTTTATCATATTTAGGCATACGCTCAGGGTGTAGAGGGGCGTAAGCAGAAACAGAGGGCCGATCGTGAGCATGATCGGGTCCAGAATAAGAGAGTGAGGTCTTTGGATCCTTCTGGTGAGTTTCAAGGTGGTCAAAAACAATATTACCCGAGGTATCTAGCCCAGCCATCGGCTAGCACACCCCCTCAGTTTGGCGGTAAGAGATTTGATCGTTCCACATATTCAGGGTCTAGTAAGAGTTTCAGGGCCTTGGGTTCTCAGTATAGGAGTGAGTCAAGTCAGATGAGGATGCCCTTGCCATGATGTGCTCAATGTGGTAAGTAGTATGTCGGGCAGTGCCGTCTGGGGTTGGGTGTTTGTTATACTTGTGGTTATCCGGGCCACATTATGAGGAATTGTCCGACGAGAGGTGATGCAAGCATAACTCAGCCAGCAAGATCTATAGCTGGTTCATCATCATCAGTACGCTGACTTGGGCAAGGTTCACAAGCACCAATGAGTCGTGGTAGAGTCAGAGGTGGAGCATCTAGCCCGAGCGGTCCTCAGAATCGCATTTATGCGTTGGAAGGACGACAGGATCAGGAGTCATTACCTGATGTTGTTACAGGTATATTATCAGTCTCCTCATATGATATATATGCACTAATTGACCAAGGTTCCACCTTATCATATGTTACTCAGTTGGTTGCTAGTAAGTTTGGAATAAAACCTGAATTGGTTAAACCTTTTGAGGTGTCTACACCTGTTGGGGACTCAGTGGTAGCTAAGCGAGTATTAGGGGTTGTATAATATCGGTTCATAGTCAATCTACTGTAGTGGACCTAAGCGAGTTAGATATGGTAGAATTTGCCTTTATAGTGGGTATGGATTGGTTAGCTTCTTGTCATGCCAATGTTGATTGTAGATTAATGATAGTCCGATTTCAATTTCCAGGGGAGCCCGTTTTGGAGTGGAAAGGCAATACGGCATCGCTGAGAGGCAGCTTTATTTCCTATCTCAAGTCAAGGAAGATGATCAGAAAGGGCTGTATTTATCACTTAGTTCGGGTTTAGGATGTGGAAGTAGAGTCACCAACCATTCAATCCATCCCTGTGGTTAATGAGTTTCCTGATGAACTTCCGGGTCTTCCGCTAGAGCGAGAAATTGAGTTTGCGATTGACCTACTACAAGATACTCATCCAATATCTATTCCTTCCTATAGAATGGCCCCCGTAGAGCTGAAGGAGTTGAAGGAAAAATTAAAGGACTTGCTTGAAAAAGGCTTTATTAGACATAGTACATCACCGTGGGGAGCACATGTGTTATTTGTGAGGAAGAAAGATGGTTCCTTACGGATATGTATTGATTACATACAGTTGAATAAGGTGACGATCAAGAATAAGTACCCACTCCCGATGATTGATGATTTGTTTGATCAGTTGCAAGGTGCCAAGGTGTTTTTTAAAGATAGACTTGAGGTCCGGGTACCACAAGGTAAGGGTTAAGGAGGAAGATATTCCGAAGACAGCATTTAGGACCAAATACCGGCACTTTGAGTTTTGTGTTATGTTGTTCGGTTTGACCAATGCCTCAACAGTATTCATGGATTTGATGAATCGTGTGTTCAAGGCCTTTTTAGATCTGTTCGTAATTGTATTTATCAATTATATATTGTGTATTCTCGTTCAGAGGCTGAGCATGCAGATCATCTGTGTACTGTGCTCAGAGTTCTACCAAAAGGGAAGTTGTATGCAAAATTCTCTAAATGTGAATTCTGGTTGAACTCTGTAGCTTTCCTTGGGCATATCATTTCAGGTGAAGGCATCTGGGTGGATACACAAAAGATTGAGGCAGTAAAGACTTGTCCTAGACCCACAACACCGACGGAGGTTCGTAGCTTTCTCGGTTTGGCAAGTTATTACAGGATCTTTGTAAAGGGATTTTCTTCCCTTGCAGCACCGTTAACAAAGTTGACTCAGAAGGGAGCAAAGTTTCAATGGACTGATGCTTGCGAACAGAGTTTCCAGGAATTGAAGAACATATTAACTTCAGCACCGGGTCTAATGCTCCCAGAAGGGACCGATGGTTATGTTATCTACTGTGACGCTTCAGGCGTTGGATTGGGTTGTGTGCTGATGCAGCATGGTAAGGTTGTAGCTTATGCTTCTAGACAACTAAGAAAGCACGAGAAGAATTACCCGACCCATGATTTAGAGTTAGCTGCAGTGATTCATGCACTAAAGATGTGGATGCACTACTTGTATGGCATTCATGTTAATATCTATACGGATCATAAGAGCCTCCAATATATCTTCAAGGAAGAGGAATTGAATTTACGTCAAAGGAGGTGGTTGGAGCTACTTAAAGATTATGACGTTGATATCTTATACCATCCGGGGAAGGCGAACATGGTAGACGATGCCCTCAGCCGTAGATCTATGGGTAGCCTGTCATATCTACAGCCAGAGAAGAGGGGAATAGCCCATGAGATTCATCAACTAGCTAGTTTTGGAGTTCGATTATTGGACTCAGGTGATATTGGAATTACTATTCAGGATACAACAACATCCTCGTTAGTAACTGAAGTGAAGGAACGCCAGTACGAGGATCCTGTGTTGGTTTATTATAGGGATACCACCCCTTAGAAGGATAATAAACCGTTTGAGGTTACAGAAGATGGGGTTCTCAGATATCGAGGACGATTAGGTGTTCCTAATTGCAGGGCAGCGTCGACAGGTTATGGGAGAAACTCACTATTCTTCTTATTCTATTCATCCAGGAAAAACAAAGATGTATCATGATATCAAGGAGGTATATTGGTGGGATAGAATGAAAAAGGATATAGCGGAATTGGTTGCTCAGTGCCCTAACTATCAGCAGGTTAAGATTGAGCATCAAAAGCCCGGTGGATTATTGCAAGCTATGGAGATTCCCACAACTAATATGGATTTCATCGTAGGCTTACCTCGTACCTATCAAAAGTTCGATTCTATATGGGTGATTGTTGATAGGCTTACAAAATCAGCCCATTTTCTGCCCGTGGACTACTTATTCCGCAGAGGATTATGCAAGGCTTTATATTAAGGAGATAAAATGACTGCATTTTTCTATTTGCTATATGAGGTCTTATTGGGACATATAATATACCAAATTGAAGGTCTTAGAATTTAGATTCCAACTCTCTTAATCGTTTGTTCATACGACATCAGGATACAAAGATATAAGCGTCGGAAGATGGACCAATCCTAGGGTGCCAAGCTAGCACCTCTTTGACTTTCCAAACTTGATATATATAAACCTTAGGTCGGATTTCTCTTCATTATTAAGCATAAAACGACCATAGAACACCCATAAACATAAACTCAAGATATCTTATAGGGTTTCAAGGAATATTATCATTCCGCGCAAGAAATCGAGAAGCAATAACATCAAAACGATCTCTACGACGTAAGTGTCATTATACCGCCTCTACTTTTTCTTTGTAGTTAAAGTTTTGGAAGGTACTTCATAGTTAATAAACTTATAATATCTGTATTTAAGTATTTAAATATAAAGGAAGGTTGATAAATATGTTTCCTAATAGTTAGAACTCACGCGACGGTGATCGGAAGCTGTGAGTTTGAGTTATTTGACTTGTAGCGGACTGTTTTGTGTTGTTGTTGGGCTGCGTGTTTTACTAATGTTTTGTAGAGTTTTGGAGGAGGAAGAGTGTGTAGAAACACCATATATATGTAGGGTTATGATCTTGTCATTCGTTGTAACATTTCCGGGTCGTTTGACACGACTACGGTGGTCGTCTTATGTGTGAAGTGATTAGGTTGTGTGTGGACTATTTTGGGAGGCTCAATATGAATATTATTGATGTTGTTTGGGCTGTTTGGTTATTGTTTGACTTGTGTGAATTCATATAAATAGGTTAGGTGCTGTCCATTTCATTGTAAAATAGGTTGTGGACGATACATAATAGTTATGACGCTTAAACGATAACGATAGTGTCGTTTCTCTTATTGTAGATTAAGGAGTTGTGAAATTTGCATAGCTTGAGGTTGGGGAAGTATATACAAGGTATGTGAGGCTATCCTTTTCCTTCTTTTGCATGACTTTGATTGTACGTAATGCAATGAACTAGCTTCCAAAGATACTCTACTCTTAGAAGCTAGCAATACTTACATTGTTTCCCTTCTTATGGAACAATTGATGTTGAGGTTGCTTCTATTATTCTTATGTTATCAATGTTTTTGGTACTTCCTGATTCTTATAATATTCTCGATGCAGAGTTAGCCTTAATGATGTGTACAAAGAATATCTACCTTACGTCTCCGAAATGTTCAGAACATGATTCCAACGAGTCCTGCATGCATTATATATATGTATCTATTCTACTCTACCGAGCCGCGCTATAGTCGGTCGGGTATAGCACCTATTGTTAACCACTGATCAGTTGGGTTTACCGATCCTCTTTGAGGCCGGGTATGATATGATGATGATGATGCCCATAGAGGCGAATGTTCTATGATGATGATGATGCCCACAGAGGCGGATGTTTATAAGATTATGTGTATATATGTATCACACATTTCATGTTAATGTCTCTTAGAAGCACTCATATGCTACAGGTTGTATCTCCTACATATTTCTTTACATTACTGTTCTTATTTATGCTTTTCTGCCTTACGTACTCAGTACTTTATTCGTACTGACGTCCTTTTATTTGTGGACGCTGTATGTCGTGCTACAGGTCCTGATAGACAGGTAGAAAAAGCTCTCCCACCACAATAGGCTTTCCAGTTCAGTGGTTATAGGCGAGATCCCTTCTCCAAACTTGCCGTGGTCTTGGTATGCATTTTTGTTATAGATACTATGGGTATGTCAGGGCCCTGTTCTGGTTATGTTGCATTACTTATGCGCCTTTAGAGGCTCATAGACATGTGTCGACTCATGTATAGTTTGGTATGCCTTGTTGGCTAATTTTTGTTGTATAGTCTTTCATGGAAGCGTTGTAGCTCGTACCTTTTATGTAGTTTCTTGGCAATCTTGTCATCCCATGTGATGTATGTTCATGATCATATCTACCATTTATATTGATCTCGTTATCCCTTAAAGATAATAAGAAGGTTAGATAAAATGTACGTTGGTGCTCGGCAAGTATGGCTCGGGTGCTAGTCATGATCCTCCAGTTTGGGTCGTGACAAACTTGGTATCAGAGCAGGTCTGTCCTAGGGGTTGTCTATGAGCCGTGTCTAGTAGAGTCTTGTTTATGGGTGTGTTGTGCACCACACTTATAAGCAAGAGGCTACAGGGCATTTAGGACTGTTACTCTTTCTTCTTACTCTAGATTGTGTGGTAGAGCTCAATCGTAAGAACTCAATTTCCTCAATTCTATCTTATTTATATTACGGCGATGCATATATCTAGAAAGATGGATGGTAAGATATTGCAATGTTGCTGTGGAAGAGTTGAGTCAGAGGAACTCAATTTTGCATCATGCTTATGATGAGTAAATGTGAGGGCTTCAGCAGATCATGTGTGTACTAAGATGTGTTAGTGTCTTAATAAGGAGCTCTAAGGAAAGAATATCTATCTACCCATATGGTAAAAAGAAATAAGAGAATCAGAAGGTAGATACGAGTTTTATCAAGTAAAAGAAGCAAGATAAAGAATGGTACGAGGTACCTAGTTAATAAAGATTATCAGTAGTTATAATTCTGGCTGAGAAATATAAGCATTTTAGTTACTCTCAACGGTAACAGAGATATTTACAATTCTCCATACCAATCTCAATTATTCCTATGGGAGCTAACTGAAACAATTCAAGAGAAGGATAGGATATCAGGATCCAGCTGGGATTAGAGTAACCGAAAATTATGGATAGATTGTTATCATTAGGGGGAGCTAAATGTGAAAGAACGTCATGTTGAAGTCTTTATAATAGGGCGATAGACAGAGATATTAGCATGAGAATAAGAAGAGAGTAAATGAAACATTATGAGTAAGAGGTGATAAATGAGTGATAGCGGTAAATAAAAATATGGTATAATGATAAAGTCTATAGTCAAGTGAAGGAAAAAAAAAAGAGAGGAAACATGCCTTGGGACAATACAAAAGTGTAAGCCATAAAGCCATACCCTCATTTCGAGAAATGAGTTGGTGACTCACACGTGATTACCATAAGGAAAAGTTAGACCCCTAAGTAATAGAAATTAGTATGGGATAGTAAACAAGAAAAAAAAAATCGAACATGAATTAGGGATCAAAGGAATTGGTAATAGTCGACATCGTTTCAAAGATAGTGTTTCGACAATAATAGAATGAAAAATAGAATAATAACCTTTTAAAGGTCATTCACGAAGACGCTTCCCTAAATCAAGCACTATGAGCAGAGTTAAACTTAAGGGACTAAATGTGCCAGTTATACCACGTGTCACCCTTGTGTGTACGAAATTCAATTATACCTGGTGTAGAAGGGTTATGGCAAGGCGAGTAATGTTTGTGAAGATGTAGAAACAAAAGGCCAAAGATGAAGAGGGTAAATATCGAATGGTAGTAAAAAGGTGAAAGGAATAAGATTGAATTTATTCATATCCTATAGATATAATATAACTCCTGAACATTATGCAAGCATGATGTTGGGGAGAATCAATAAGGGTTTCGCACTCGATGATATTGATATATAAGTGGGAATGAAAACTTGATACATAAGGATCCCGTACAAGAGGTAAGTTAAGACAAAGGACATAACCCAAGAGGCGTTACATAAAATAAAGATATGAGAGTGGACCAATGGGTAGTCAGTAGTTGATTCAGGAAGAGCCTAGTTATGGATAGATAGGAGGATATAGGCACATTAGTAGATCATGCAAGATAAACGTAGTGAAACCCAGCATAGGAAATTCAGTCTCTTAGATACAAAAACATAATCCTCGAGAAATATTCAGACAGGAGTTGGGGTAGTAGAAGGTACAATATAAGTGTTACAGAAATAAAAGAGAGTGCCACAATGGAGACAACTGAAATTTCAATTCAGAAGAAACCCTACAATCACAAGGGCATGGAGGTAAGTAACTAAAGATAATGATAGGCAAGTAAGAACATCAGAAGTACCGTGGGATATACAATGTAATAAGGTCTCAACTTTATAAGAGTTAGAAGTTCTTCCCTAAGTACTACAACGAAAGACTAACTGAGGAAATAAGGAAGCAGGCTTCAACATAAGCATAGTGACCTAATGTAGAAATGATCTTGTAACAGCAGTCTCACTATAATATTGTATGCACTCCATAAGAAAGTGGAACCTATAGTAGCTAATGACTAGAAGAAGAAAAAAAAATCAATTAGAAGTTGACAATTGAGATCATATGAGTTACAGGGAACTCCCGTATTCATGGGCACTAAGATAGGCCAAGTATCCATGCATCAAGTGGCAGAACGACCAGGAAAAGTAACTGTTTACATTTAAAGACAACTGAGAAGGCGTGAAAGAAAATCTATGGTGCTAACATGATGAAAGGAAGGTTACGAGTATTATAAGTATATGTGTGTAGGTCGCAAGCTAAAGTATGGTAGAGCAACAAGGTTTTAGCTAGGCAGGAGTAAGGATAAGAAAAGGTGTGTGAGAAGGTGACGAGAATAGGTAATTACTCGGGATTAAACCCATCACAGCAAGAGAGCTGATGGTTTTCATACAGTTATAAAAATCCCAGTATATCATGAGTGAACTCAAAGGAGTTTTAAAATAGGAGCATTTAGAAGAGATAGAATGCTACCATGGTAGTAAAGTAAGGGTGTAATTGTGATAAATGATAAGAGGATGACATTTAGACCTTTGATTGAGTAATGATTTAGAGAACAAGTATTTCATGAACTGCACGTCATTAGAATACCCCCATAAGATGAATCACATTGGGATGCTATGAAATACAGTTATTGCATTATAGTATCGTCCCTAAGTGGATCAGAAAAATCACTTCAGATGTTCCCGAATGAGACGTGAGCCCTAGTGATGATATATTACATAAGAGATTCTAAATTATCAGTGGTAGATTATGGATCAATATGAAGGTGAATCAACAACGAATGGATGAAATTTACAAAGGATGAGATGAGATTATGTTGTCCTTATTAATATGGATGGTAATAAGGAAGCATTAAATGGCTTAGATTTATACATATAGGATAAGCGGTGGGAGAAAAACCTGGAGTTGGGTGGCAAGTCTCCATAATAATAAACCGAAGTAAGAGTTATGGTATAGTATGAACTACCTATTAGTGGTAAAGCCATAAGCATAGATAACTGAGGCTATGAAACAAGATATAGCAATAGTCGTAAGTTCAACAAAACACCAAACAAAGAACTTTAGTACACCTATAGATGCCCAGAGGGACAACTTGTCATAGTACAATATATCTTCACCAAGTGAATCATAAAGATAGGTTAAAAGCTAACAAGAAATAAAAAAGGAGATAAGAGTCGCCTTGGCGCACATTCAAGGTTAGAATTGTCTAGGCTGCATGAAAGAAGGTAGAAATAGTTATGACATTGAAAGGAGTTCGCCCACAAGTCGTGGTGTGAGAAAGAGTCGTAAAGGGGGGAATGTTCTAGCCTTTGGATTTATTCACCGAACAACTCCCTAGATGGAAAAGACAATATCAAATTATTCGTAAGAGTTATTGCTTAAGATATGGAAAAGTGCATTATTCAACATTCGAGGATGAATGTTCCAAAGGGGGGAATGATGTTACACCACATGTTTTCGTACGTGAGAGTACATCGTAAGTCAATTGATGTAAGCTCAGAAATAAGATTATATTTGATGGAATATAAATTAAGTTAATCATGTTACATTGGAGGTTACAAAATATTTAAGATCATGAATAACGAGTACCGAGAGGGTTGGAAAGCTTAGAAGCTAAACCAATTGAAGAAAATAAGTTTCGTCGAAAGTCGACGAGTTTGGAATATTATAACATGTACTTTAGGGTGAGACTATGGTTAATTAAATGATAAGGAGCTTATTCTATGAGTTAATTCTTATCTTATGATAGTTGTGTTCTACATTTTGAAGTCAAGCAAGTTGTGGAACAAAAGTCGGCAAATGTCTTCACAAGTTACACTCATAATGTGCTTAAAATTAGGTCAAATGAGGTCTTATTGGGACATATAATATACCAAATTGAAGGTCTTGGAATTTAGTTTCCAAATCTCTTAACCGTTTGTTCATACGACATCAGGA
The DNA here is from genome assembly GCA_005239505.1 of Nicotiana paniculata. Taxonomy (NCBI): domain Eukaryota; kingdom Viridiplantae; phylum Streptophyta; class Magnoliopsida; order Solanales; family Solanaceae; genus Nicotiana; species Nicotiana paniculata. The sequence goes on along the minus strand of ML326653.1, from coordinate 10,724 downwards.
TAAAAAGATATCAGCGTCAGAAGATGGACCAATTCTAGGGTGCCAAGCTAGCACCTCTTTGAATTTTCCAAACTTGATATATATAAACCTTAGGTCGGCTTTCTCTTCATTATTCAGAATAAAACGACCAGAGAACACCCATAAATATAAAATCAAGCTATCTTCTAGGGTTTCATCTAAGATTATCATTCCGCGCAAGAAATCGAGAAATAATAACATTAAAACGATCCCTACGACGTAAGTGTCATTATACCGCCTCTCCTTTTTCTTTGTAGTTAGAGTTTTGGAAGGTATCATAGTTAATAAACGTCTAATATATGTATTTAGGAAGGTTGATAAATATGTTTTCTAATAGTTATAACTCACGGGACGGTGATCGGAAGCCGTGAGTTCGAGTTATTTGACTTGTAGCGGACTGTTTTGTGTTGTTGTTGGGCTGCGTGTTTTACTACTGTTTTGTGGAGTTTTAGAGGAGGATGAGTGTGGATAATTACCATATATATGTAGGGTTATGAGCTTGTCGTTCGTTGTAACATTTCCGGGTCGTTTGACACGACTACAGTGGTCGTCTTATGTGTGAAGTTATTAGGTTGTGTGTGGACTATTTTAGGAGGCTCAATATGATTATTATTGATGTTGTTTGGGATGTTTGGGTGATTGTTTTGACTTGTGAGTCATATAAATAGGGTGGTTGTTGTCCGTTTCATCGTAAAATAGGTTGTGGACGATACATAATAGTTACGACGCTTAAACGATAACGATAGTGTCGTTTCTCTTATTGTAGATTAAGGAGTTGTGACATTTGCGTAGCTTGAGGTTGGGGAAGTATATACAAGGTATGTGAGGCTATCCCTTTCCTTCTTTTGCACGACTCCGATTGTACATAATGCAATGAACGAGCTTCCAAAGATACTCTACTCTTAGAAGCTAGCAGTACTTACATTGTTTCCCTTCTTATGGAACAATTGATGTTAAGGTTGCTTTTCTTATTCTTATGTTATCAATGTTGTTGGTACTTCCTGATTCTTATAGGATTCTCGATGCATAGTTAGCCCTAATGATGTGTATGGAGAATATCGACCTTACGTCGCTCCGCAATGTTCAGAACATTATTCCAACGAGTCCTGCATGCATTATATATATACGTATCTATTTTACTCTACCGAATCGCACTATAGTCGGCCGGGTATGGCACCTATTGTGCAACCAGTGATCAGTTGGGTTTACCGAGTCCTCTTTGAGGCCGAGTATGATATGATGATGATGATGCCCACATAGGCGCATGTTCTATGATGATGATGATGCCCACAGAGGCTGATGTTTAAAAAGATTATGTGTATATATGTATCATGCATTTCATGTTAATGTCTCTTAGAAGCACTCAAATGCTACAGGTTGTATCTCCTACATATCTCTTTACATTACTGTTCTTATTTATGCTTTCCTGCCTTACGTACTCAATACTTTATCAGTACTGACGTCCTTTTATTTGTGGACGATGCATGTCGTGCTGCAGGTCCTGATAGATAGGTAGACAAAGCTCCCCCACCATAATAGGCTTTCCAGTTCAGTGGTTATAGGCGAGATCCCTTCTCCGGACTTGCCGTGGTCTTGGTATGAATTTTTGTTATAGATATTATGGGTATGTCGGGTCCCTGTTCCGGCTATGTTGCATTACTTATGATTATTTAGAGGCTCACAGACAGGCGTTGACTCATGTATAGTTTGGTATGCCTTGTTGGCTAATTTTTGTTGTATAGTCATTCTTGGCAGCGTTGTAGCTCGTACCTTTTATGTAGTTTCTTAGAAATCTTGTCGTCCCATGTGATGTATGTTCATGATACATATCTACCATTTATATTGATCTTGTTATCCCTTAAAGATAATAATAAGGTTAGATAAAATGTACGTTGGTGCTCGGCAAGTATGGCCCGAGTGCTAGTCATGATCCTCCAGTTTGGGTCGTGACAGCATGGTTTCCTTGTCTCTATTATCTCGGATCAAGGAGCTCAATTTACAGCTAACTTCTAGAGGTCCTTCCAAAAGGGATTGGGGACTCAGGTAAGTCTTAATACAACATTTCATCCCCTGACATACGGACAAGCTGAGCGTACTATTCAAACACTTGAGGATATGTTACGAGCTTGTGTGATAGACTTCAAGGGTAGCTGGGATTACTGCCGCTTATTGAGTTTGTATATAATAATAGCTACCATTCCAGTATTCAGATGGCTCCATATGAAGCTCTTTACGGACGAAAGTGTAGGTCGCCTATAGGGTGGTTCGATGTTGGGGAAACTACGTTAGTAGGACTAGAATTGGTACAACAGGCAATCGAGAAAATTAAGCTTATACAGGAAAGGCTATTAGCTGCTCAAAGCAGTCAGAAATCTTATGCAGATAATCGACAACGAGACTTGGAGTTTCAGATTGATGACTGGGTATTCTTAAAGGTATCACCGATGGAAGGTGTCATGAGGTTTTGGTAAGAAAGGAAAACTTATCCCTCGGTACATTGGACCATATAGGGTTATACGCAAGGTAGGCCAGGTAGCATATGAGTTGGACTTGCCTTCGGACTTGGAATCTATACATCTAGTCTTTCATGTGTCTATGCTCCGTAAATGTATCGGAGATCCTTCCAGAATCGTGTCAGTTGACGACATTCAGGTCATAGAGCAGCTATCATATGAAGAAATCCCTATTGCTATATTAGACAGACAAGTTCAGAGATTGAGAACTAAAAATGCAGCTTCGGTGAAAGTACTTTGGAGAAACAACAATGTGGAAGAAATGACTTGGGAGGCCGAGAAAGACATGAAGTATAGGTATCCCTACTTATTTCCTCCTCCAAAGAAGGGTCCGAATAAGATATCACAACCTTAAGGTACAAGTATGGATTCTTGTGTTAGTTATTGTCATTCGTCGTGTGAGGCCATTGTTGTTATTGATGATTGTGGTCCTATGTAGCATTGAATTATTGAATTCTACAGAAAGAGTTGGTTGTAGTATTTTTACAAAGGCGACTCTGCCAAAGTTATATAGAACCTAGGGAGTTAAACATTCGAGGACGAATGCTTCTAAGGGGGGAAAGATGTTACATCTCGCGTTTTCGCACGTTAAAGTTTCATATTCAGTTAATCAACATAGATTCAGGGATGAGATTATCTTGAGGTTAACGTATTTATACTATTTATAACAAGCGGTAAGTAAGTTCCATGAAAGATAAAAGGGTACACGAATTAAGGAAAATGAGTTTCGTTGAAGGTTTTCGATTTGGGATGAAATATCATCCGAGCTATAATACCCGATACTTATGGAGTAGTACCATACAAGATACCATATGACTATGATAGTATGATGTATAAAGTATATTAAAAATGACTAGTATTTTAAGTTATTTGAGATAATTTTTAATTATGTGGATAATTGGTTAATTATCGGGTAACTGGACATTACCTAATTACCTAATAAGTGAGTAAAGATTAATAATTTCCACCCCCACCCCACCCTTACCCCCACCCCACCCCTACCCCCACTCCCACCCCACCCCCACGTGGCAGCAAGCCAATACTAAGACCTATGACTCTTAGTCATATTGTCTTAGGTGGCCACCTAAAGTAAGGCACATGATGACACTTACGTATAAGACTAATACAAGTTTGTTTTCCTTTATACAAAGTTTGGTTTCACTTGGTTTCATTTGATTTCATTTATAAAACCTTTCTTCCGAATTCAAAATCCCTCAGAACCAGATGCTAAAACTTAAATCTAACGAGCTTCCAACAAAAATTCTTATCAATTCCAGCGAGAATTGTTAGAACCGTAGCAACATAAAGTTTTGCGATTCTGAAGGAGTACGGTACAATATTTTCCAAGAATATTATACGGATTTTTCCCTACTCTAGGTATGTTAAGGCTATCCCTTCTTTCTTTTTGGCATGATCCATATAATACAAAGGAAACGAGCAAAATACGCAACTTTGATAAATGACTCCATTTATAGAAATACTAGGGGTGTCTATATTTTTTATTCCCTATGTGAATTGTTATTATATCTTTTATCCATGAGTCTTAGAAAAATACGTATTTGATAAAGTTTAGCCGAAAGGTATATTGATTTCTATGGCATTCCGATAAAATCTTATCAACGTATTTCTTATGCATTTCATGCATTTATACATGTACATTGACCCATGACCAGATTGGTTTATATACGCGTATACATGTATATTATATGGATATGGGATATGGGAAAAAGGTTACAACATTATATACGCACCACCACCTGATCAGTTGGTATATGTTGATGATGTTGCCCACAGTGGCCGAGACGATATGATGAGATGCCCTCAGAGGCTTGATGATATTATGTACACCTATACATATGCATGACACGACATTTATATGCATGTGCATGACATTATAAATGTTTCAGAATTTACAAAGTTATTCAGACTTACAGATGGATTCCTTTATTCCATGTTTCATCTATGTCTTTTATGTACTGATGTTCATGCCTTACATACTCAATACAACATTCGTACTGACGCCCTATTTCCCGGGGCCTACTTTTCATGCCTGTAGATGCAGGTAGGAAGGTCGACTGTCCCCCTTCTTAGGATCCTTGATCAGCGAGAGTTGGCGTGCTCCACTTGATCCGGACCTGCTTTTGATTTTGGTACGATATTCTTGTATATATATATGCGTATGACGTGGCTCAGTCCCGTCTTTGTACATTTGTATTTCTATTAGAGGTTTGTAGATAGTTATGTATAGTTGGATAGTATGTGGCCTTGTCGGCTTCCAGTTTTGGGTATATAGTTGTCTATAGTAGCCTTGCCGGCTCACCTCATTGTATTTCCGCATGTATATGTACATATGTCTTTTGGACAGGTTTCCCTCACATATGTTATTCATGTTTATATCTTAAACGCATTCTTAAGGGTGTTCGACAGGTAGGACTCGGGCACTCGTTGCGGCCCATCGGTTTGGGTCGTGACACTTATGCTCATGCTTAACCTGCTGACAATTGAGAAACAGAGCTGCAAACAGAGCTGGAATAGTGCGAGTTGTGGGCCTCCTCAAGAATCAACTCCCAAAGCCCATCAACATTGGGCACACATATCCGGCCCTATATCCTCAATACGCCATCATCACCAATAGTCACATCTCTATCCTCACCTTGCCGAACCCTGTCCTGAAGGACGAGCAGATGGGAGTCATCATACTGACGCTCCCTGATACATCATAAAGGGAAGACCAAGAGACCACACAAGCCAATACCTGACTCGGCTCCAAAATATCCAATCTAACAAGTTGTCTAGCTAAGGCCTGAACATCCAATGCCAAGGGTCTCTCTGCTGCTGGAAGATACGCTAAACTTCCCATTCTCTCCGCCCGGTGACTCAAGGCATCGGCCACATATTGGACTTCCCGGGATGGTACAAAATAGTGATATCATAGTCCTTAAGAAGCTCCAACAACCTCCGCTGATGCAAATTGAGATCCTTCTTCTTGAACAGATGTTGCAAACTCTAGTGATCAGTGTAGATCTTATAATGGACCCCGTACAAATAGTGCCGCCAAATCTTCAGGGCGTGAACCATAACTGCTAACTCAAGATCATGGACATGATAGTTCTTCTCATGGGTCTTCAACTGGCGTGAAACATAAGAAATCACTCTACCCTCCTGCATCAGAACCCATCCAATACCTATCCGTGAGGCATCAAAATACACTGTGCAAGAACCAGAAGCTGATGGCAGAACTAGAACTGGAGTCGTGGTCAAAGAAGTCTTGAGCTTCTGAAAGCTCTCCTCGCCCTTATCCGACCACCTGAATGGAGCACCCTTTTGGGTCAATTTGGTCAAGGGCGATGTAATAGATGAGAAACCCTCCACAAAACGACGGTAATAGCCCGCCAAACCAACAAAGCTCTGAATCTACCTGGCTGAGGACATCCTGGGACAACTCTACACCACCTTAATCTTCTTTGGATCCACTCGAATACCCTCACTGGACGCCACGTGCCCCAAGAATGCCATTGAACCGAGCCAAAACTCACACTTGGAGAACTTTGCATAAAGTTTCTCCTCCCTCAATCTTTGTAACGCAATCCTCAAGTGTTGGGAATGCTCCTCCTGGCTACGAGAGTACACCAGAATGTCATCAATGAATACAAGGACGAACGAGTCCAAATAGGGGTGAAAAACATTGTTCATGAAATGCATGAACATTGTTGGGGCATTGGTCAGCCCAAAATACATCACAAGGAACTCATAATGGACATATCGGGCCCTGAAAGCTGTCTTAAGAATATCCGAATCCCAAATTTTTAGCTAGTGATACACTAACCTCAAATCAATCTTGGAGAACACCCTCGCTCCCTGAAGCTGGTCAAATAGATTATCAATACTTGTCAATGGATACTTGTTCTTGACTGTGACCTTGTTCAACTGCCTGTAATCATTGCACACCCTCATAGAACCGTTCTTCTTCTTCACAAATAGAACCGGTGCACCCCAAGGCGACACACTAGGACGAATAAACCCCTTATCAAGGAGTTCCTGAAGATGTTCCTTCAACTCTTTCAACTCTGCCGGTCCCATACGATATGATAGAATAGAAATGGGTTGAGTGCCCGACATCAAATCAATACGGAAGTCAATATCTATGTCAGGCGGCATGCCCGACAGGTCTACACGAAACACATCCGGAAGATCATGCACCACAAATAGGATAGACAACCCTTCTCAACCATCCGTTGAGCCTTTAAGTATGAAATCACCCTACTGGGTACATAGTCTATAGAACCGCTCCACTCAACCCTCGGCAACCCCAACATCGCCAACGTCACGGTCTTAGAGTGACAATTTGGAATAAAATGACATGGTGATAACCAATCCATACCCAATATCACATCAAAATCGACCATACTAAGCGGCAAAAGATCTACTCTGGTCTCTAGACTCCCAATAGTCACCACACATGAACGATATACACGATCCACAATAATGGTATCGCCCATAGGAGTAGATACATGAATAGATGAAACTAAAGAGTCACAGGGCATATATGATGAGTGATGATTTTACCACTTATTTTAGCTCTTTTTTGCTAGATTTTGCATCTTTTAATGATAACATGAGGTCGTTTATGATGTGTATTGTTCGACTTTCAGGGAAATGATGCCATGAAGTGATTGGAGTTGAATTGAAGTGGAATTGAGCACAAATTGGTGGAAAAAACACAAAAGCCTTCAGTGATTCCGCACCTGCGGACTTTTGGTCGTTGGTGCATCATCGCACCTGCGAAGTAGTGCTCCACACTTGCGAAACTAGCTCAATTGTACTGAGGCCGCACCTGCGATGTGGTATCCACACCTGCGGAATAGCAGGTGCGGTAGTTTGGTCCGCATCTGTGAAAAAGAATAATGTTACTTGGAATCGCACCTGCAATGTGGAATCCGCATCTGCGGAGCCGCACCTGCGAGGATTTGTCTACAGGTGCGGTCAACGTGCATCGGACCTAGAAAGATTTGTAAAATCACATTTTTCCATCCCACACCCACATATACTCGACCTAACAGGTATTTTCAGTATCTTTGGAATTGTTTTAGCATATTTTGAGTCTTGAAGACAAGAGAGAACATTTTTCGAAGCTAGGTGTTACACCCCATGTTTTCGTACGTGAGAGTACATCGTAAGTCAATTGATGTAAGCTCAGAAATAAGATTATATTTGATGGAGTATAAAGTAAGTTAATAATGTTACATTGGAGGTTAAAAATATTTAAGATCATGAATAACGATTACCAAGAGGGTTGGAAATCTTAGAAGCCAAACCAAATGAAGAAAATAAGTTTCGTCGAAAGTCGACGAGTTTGGAATGTTATAACATGTACTTCAGGTGAGACTATGGTTCATTACATGATAAGGAGATTATTCTATGAGTTAATTTTTATCGTATAATAGTTGTGTTCTACATTCTGAAGTCAAGCAAGTTGTGGAACAAAAGTCGGAAAAGGTCTTCACAAGTTACACTCATAATGCGCTTAAAATTAGGTCAAATGTAACTGAGATTTTCTACCAATATAGTTAGAATTATTGGATGATATACCGACCAAATTTAAGATCTATGAGTCTAGTTTCCAATTCATTAAACCGTTCATCGATACGACGTAGGAATAGAGAGATATTTGCAGTTTCACGAGACTGCACAGACATCATAAGTGACAAGTAGGTGGATCACTAGAGCTTTTTGAGCAATACATTTCATGTGCTATATGAGGTCTTATTGGTACATATAATATACCAGATTGAAGGTCTTGGAATTTAGTTTCCAACGCTCTTAACCGTTCATTCATACGACATCAGGATAAAAAGATATAAGCGTCGGAAGATGGACCAATCCTAGGGTGCCAAGCTAGCACCTCTTTTACTTTTCCAAAATTGATATATATAAACCTTAGGTCGGCTTTCTCTTCATTATTCAGAAACAAACGACCATAGAACACTCATAAACATAACCTCAATCTATCTTCTAGGGTTTCAAAAAAGATTATCATTCCAGGCATGAAATCGAGAAGCAATAACATCAAAACGATCCCTACAACATAAGTGTCATTATACCGCCTCTCCTTTTTCTTTGTAGTTAGAGTTTTGGAAATTACTTCATAGTTAAAAAACGTCTAATATCTGTATTTAAGTGTTTAAATATCAAGGAAGGTTGATAAATATGTTTCCTAATAGTTAGAACTCACGGGACGGTGATCGAAAGTCGTGAGTTCGAGTTATTTGACTTGTAGCGGACTGTTTTGTGTTGTTGTTGGGCTGCGTGTTTTACTACTGTTTTGTAGATTTTTATATGAGGAAGGTTGTGGAGAAATAACATATATGTGTAGGGTTGTTATCTGGTCGTTCTTTGTAACATTTTCGGGTCGTTTGACACGACTACGGTGGTCGTCTTATGTGTGAAGTGATTAGGTTGTGTGTGGACTGTTTTGGGAGGCTCAATATGATTATTATTGATGTTGTTTGGGCTGTTTCGTGATTTTTTGACTTGTCTGAAGTCATATAAATAGGGGAGGTGATGTCCGTTTCATCGCAAAATAGGTTGTGGTCGATACATAATAGTTATGACGCTTAAACGATAACGATAATGTCGTTTCTCTTATTGTAGATTAAGGAGTTGTTACATTTGCATAGCTTGAGGTTGGGGCAGTATATACAAGGTATGTGAGGCTATCCCTTTCCTTCTTTTTCACGACTCCGATTGTACGTAATGCAATGAACGAGCTTCCAACGATACTCTACTCTTAGAAGCTAGCAGTACTTACATTGTTTCCCTTCTTATGGAACAATTGATGTTGAGGTTGCTTCTATTATTCTTATGTTATCAATGTTTTTGGTACTTCCTGATTCTTATAAGATTCTCGATGCAGAGTTAGCCTTAATGATGTGTACGAAGAATATCGACCTTACGTCTCCGAAATGTTCAGAACATGATTCCAACGAGTCCTGCATGCATTATATATATGTATCTATTCTACTCTACCGAGCCGCGCTATAGTCGGTCGGGTATAGCACCTATATGTATCTATTCAAGGAGGGTGTAGTCACTTGTACCCAAATGTTTATCCGACCCTTCCCTAAGCCTACATTACAAGCTTAAAAAAGTCTTTATGGGATCTCCAACTGAATGTTATTGAAAAGGCGATGAATTAAAATAAGGGCAAGCCTATGGCATGATATGTTGTAACACTTGAAATTCTTTGTGAGAGCGAGTGCCTTTGTGAATTTGTCCCTTGTGTTGTTCTTGTAAATATGGTGATTTTGGGACTTTATTTCTTGTGAGGGCGCATGAATTAGGATGGATTGGTGAAATTGATATATCCCGAAATGAATGAGTTGAGCATATGTAGTAGAACAGTGCTTTTGAGTCACTCCTTGAGGCTTATTCTTGTCACTTGATTATTTTGGAACCCCCTTGCACTTCTTGAAGTTTTTTTTTAATGAGGGAGTTATTCGGGTAAGATGCATACTTGAGCCTAATTATTAGTACCAACCAAATCCATAAGTATAATGCTTAGTTGGAGAATGTGATTTGTAAATGATAGAAATACGACTTGTTCTTTAAATGGTAGAACCTCATTGAATTATTGGTTTTTATTTGCTTGAGGACAAGCAAAAGCTTAAAGTTGGGGGTGTTGATGAGTGGTGATTTTACCACTCATTTTAGCTCTTTTTCACTAGATTTTGCATCCTTTAATGATAACATGAGGTCATTTATGGTGTGTATTGTTCGATTTTCATATTTCCATGAAGTGATTAGCGTTGAATTGAAGTGGAATTGAGCACAATTTGGTGGAAAAAGCACAAAAGCCTTCAGTGATTCCGCACCTGCGGACTTTTGGTCGCTGGTGCGACATCGCACCTGCGAAGTAGTGCTCTGCACCTGCGAAACTGGCTCAATTGTACTGAGGCCGCACCTGCGACGTGGTATCCGCACCTGCGGAATCGCAGGTGCGGTAGTTTGGTCTGCATCTGCGGAACATAATAATGTCACTTGGGATCGCACCTCGATGTGGAATCCGCATCTACGGAGCCGCACCTGCGAGGATTTGTCCGCAGGTGCGGTCAACGGGCATCAGCCTTGGAAAGATTTGTAAAATCACATTTTTCCAATCCCAAACCCACATATACTCGACCTAACAGATATTTT
>MDKI01039392.1:0-11070 GCA_005239505.1 Nicotiana paniculata | reverse complement strand
TTGTTGTACTTGCCGTATATGTTGATGACATAAACCTTATTGGAACTCCTATAGAACTCCAAACGGCAATTGATTATTTAAAAAAAGAATTCGAGATGAAAAATCTCGGAAAGACAAAATTATGTCTTGGTTTGCAAATTGAACATTTGGCAAACGAAATTTTTGTGCATCAATATACCTACATAGAAAAGGTACTGAAACGGTTTTACATGGATGGAGCACATCCATTAAGTACTCCGATGGTTGTTCGATCACTTGATGTTACTAATATAAGTATCATTTTGGCAAAAATTTGGTTGGCTTCGGCTCTAACTGGATTTGCTATGGGACCTGACATTGTTTTTGGTCTTGGATATGTTCATGCGTGTGTAGAATCCAAGCAAGCAAGCTATACAATATAGTTGCTCTAAAAAATAATAGCTGATAAATATATATTTTATATACATTAATGTATAATATACAGAATATCTATAGTCCATACATAATCAATGCATATTATTTTATATTTGCTAGCAAATGTAATTATTTTTGGCCAGTCATTAAATCAAGTATTTTTATTATCTCATTTACTTTATTAACTTTATTATTCAAAGAAAAGGTGGACATATTTGATCTTGAATTATGTGAAGGTTCATCAATACTTTTCGTTAACTTATTTTTTAATAACATATTCATATCAGTCACTGATGTTACCAAACGGTCTAAACTGGCTTGTATTTATCCTTATTAAACACTAACGGAAAATAATTAGAGATTAATTAGACTCTAATTGAATTATTTATTAAGAATCCATTACCTTCTTCTGTTTTCCTTTCTCCTCTTCCATTTTTTCCTCTAATTTTATGTTATAACTTTTTAGGGAAAGTACTGAACTTGCAACTAGCTTCGTGTGGTGGGAAGAAATGGTGAGCCAACTAATTAGGACGTAACCATACGAGGGAAAAACATACGTGTAGAAACTAAAGCAAACAAATGAATTAGTGTCGTGCTTTTTATGATAAAAAAAACAAAACCATAGGAAGTTTGTCATCATGTTTCTAACGAATTCTTGAAAAGTAGAAAAGGGAACCATTCTTCTCACTCTTTCCCTGCAAAAAGTAGAGTCTTTTGAATTCTTGAAATTTCAATAACCCAATGGCTTTGCATTTCAGTAGTGCGTGTTTCTGTTCTTTGAGCCAAAGGAGGGTGCAAACAATTAGAGCAGTTGCTTCTTCGAGTAGTGATACAGTGAAACCAGAAGTAGATATGGTGAAACTTGGTGGGTCTGATTTGAAGGTTTCAAAGCTTGGAATTGGAGCTTGGTCTTGGGGTGATACTAGCTATTGGAACAACTTTGAGTGGGATGGTAAGTTTCATAGAATTCTTCGATTTTTATTACTACTTGTTATTTCTTTCGTTTTGATTTTCTTATTGCATTGCTGGTGTTAGTGTGTATTGCTACTGCTTTGTTTTTCATCTTTTTTTGAGTTGAGTTGAGGGTATTCCGCATTACTCTACTCAGACTCCCCTTGGGAAATTATATTAGGTTTATTATTATTATTGTTGGCGAATTTCATAGTAGTCCTAGATACTAGTTTTAGTGTACGGCGTGTGCATCATGTTAATCAGTATAAATGTATACAAGAAGAAGAAATTGTTGCAAATAACAACTGATAAATCAAATATTAATTTAAATCATAAAAATAAGAATTATTAAATTGACACAATAATTGTGAACATAATATCTTCTGAACATGCAAAGATGATGAATTTAGTTGAATTAGTTGTATAATATTTTGTGGTTAATAGATATTTTATTATTTAAAATACAAATATATTATGTTATTGTATCTCATCTAACGTCTCTTTAAAAATTCTATATTTATAATATTATCACACAAAAAAATACTTTTTTATTAAATAAAAGAGAGTGCACACTCTTTTAGCAGATATAAAATGGAGTATAAAAATTTTATGCGAATTATTACACGAATCAATCCGTTTTTCATTTTTCTGTAGAATAAAATGATAAAATCTAATTTTAATTTATCATGATTTTAAAATAAATATTATATGTTAAAATAATGAAGTTAAGCTACTTTTATAACCAAATAGACTAAAAGTTTAAAAATGTGCTCTGAATTTTTCGTTGTTTCTTATTTTCTTTTCTCAGGTTGAGTCTAGTATTAAAACCTTTTTGTTTGATATTTATATGTCTTTTTAGCATGGTGATGGGATTTGTTCTTTGTAACCTAATTACATAAGGTCTTTTTTCAAAGTTCATTAAAATTATATGTAAGTTAAGTGGACCTCTTCTTGTAAAAAAAAAAATAAAAACTTTGTAGTTATTTTAAAGTTCCAAATATATTAGTTTATCAAGATATTAAAATAACAATTGTAATTATAATTTTACAAGGTATGATTGTAGCTCGTTTATTTTTTAAATTAATATTACCATGTTAGTTTAAACTTATAGAAATTTATACTTAGAATTAAAATTAACTCTTAAAAAGTCAAACGAAAAAGAACATGCATTGCTGTTTTTCAATGATTTTTAGGTATTCTATTATCGGCAATATTTGGGGAAAGAATCTGAGAACATGGAAAAATTTAAGTGCCACGTATTAAACTCCAAGAAAAACTTAAGTCCATGCATAAGGATATAAAAGTTGGTCAAATAAGGAAAAATATTATATAAAATAAAATTTATATTAAATTTAAAGTCCTGAATATTAGGAATTTTTACATGATCCAAATAAGGAAAGATTAATAAGCAGAATAATTGGAAAAATAATCAAATGACTATTTTGTTTAGTATGAAATCTATTTTTAAAGAGGAAAAAAGGCGAACGATATTTTGCTAAGGGTTTTCGTGCTTTTAATATAGTATAGATTACTATTTGTTATTTCTTTCGCTTCGATTTTCTTATTGGATTGCTGGTGTTATTGTTTGCTGATATTGCTTCTTTTTTTATCTTTTTTTGAGTCGAGGATCTTCTACACTACCCTACCCAGGCCCACTTGTGAGATTACACTGGATTTATCGTTATTGTTGTTAGTGAGTTTCATAGAATTGAGAAAGTTTTTGAAATTTTGGCAATTATGCCTTATTTGCATTTTCTTGGAGTAATTCATTTTGCTTATTGGTTTCCTAATTCCTGATTCTATTTGTGGATGAATTTGATCTGTTCTAAGCTTGGTTATTCTGGAAAAGTATTCTCTACTCATTTCCTTTTTTGTCATGTTAAAATGAGTGCTTGAGTTTGGCATTATGTCCCTCTTCTCCCTTACTATCTTAGTAAATATTGTGTCTGTTTATTAAAGTATTAATTTTTTTGTTACTCACTAGTCAGCGATTTATTAGTGTTGGCTAAATCAGCGTGCAAATACTCCTAATATGGTGTGATATGTTGGGATCGAAAATAACAGGAAATCATGTGAAGCTAATAGGTGCAAACCTTGGTGGCGAAAAATCACCCAAAAGAAAATATACTGAAGAAGCATATTATATTAATATACTTTGATCAATTGACCTACATATGATAAAAATAATATAAAAGAAAAAAAAACTATGGAGAGAAAAATCTCCCCCTAAACAAAACTCTCTAAATGACAATGTGGATGCTATTGTATTGTGTATGAAGGAGGGATCCTCAATTTATAGAGGTCCACAACCTTTTCCTACAAGAAAGAGATCTGTCAAATATGGATCCTGAGCTATGCTACCAGTTGTTGGGCTAAACCAGTCCGCAAATACCGAGCTTGAGCTTTGATACCAGTTCTTAGGTTAAACCAGCCTGATATACTCTTAAGTGGTGAGGTATTGTCCGCTTTAGGCCAAACCAACACGATTTTCCCCCAAAAGCCTCACACCATTAATTCGGAAAATATATTGCTATTAGTTACTGTTGCTACTGCAATTATTGCTGTTGTTAGATATTCTGTTTTTCCTTCCTAATTTTTTGAAGATAGGAAATTTATAGCTATCTTAGCCTCTAGCTTATGATAGATAATATGTTTATCACTGTTTCTCTAGAATGTCTTCTTCCCTCCTGTCACAGATCTTATCATTTCCCTTGAAATCAGATGATTTACTAATTCAAGTATCAGAGTTATCTTAATTATCCCATTTATTACCCTATTTGTTCATCCAAGTAGTAGATAACAGAAAGGTTCTTAAACAGATGTTTTGGCTTAGTCTGCCTTTACCAAGAAAAAGAGTACACTTGTATTCTCACTAACAGAATCAAAATTTCAAATCCATGTTTGGCTCTGGTTAGATCCTTAGAGCAAGTGCATGCGAGCCGCCCTTAAACCCAAAAAAAAGGTTTAGGAAAACAATAGAGAAAGGGCTACAAACTATATGTTAAACTCCTTTTTATACTGGAATGATCACAGATAGGAAGCTGAAGGCTGCAAAGACTGCTTTTGACGCCAGCATTGATTGTGGAATAACATTCATCGATACTGCTGAGTTTTATGGTTCAAGGGTAAGGAATGGTTTTTATTTTGTCAATTCTCTTAGTCTGCTAAATTGTATAGAAAAGATGAACAATCACGAGAAAACCACTATTTCCTCTACTTGCAGTTCTCATTCGGAGCGATAAATTCCGAAACACTGCTAGGAAGGTGAACTCTAACTCCTAAATGTTCATTTATTTTACCTATGACCAAAAGGATACCAACTTGCATGTTCTTCACGTTTGTTGGTTAAGCAATTAAAGTTTTTACCTTTTATATTAGATTCATCAAGGAAAGAAAAGAACGTAATCCAGAAGTCGAGGTTGCTGTTGCAACTAAATTTTCTGCATTGCCGTGGAGGCTTGGCCGTGAGAGTGTCCTAGCGGCCCTCAAGGATTCTCTTGCACGTCTCGAGCTTTCTTCAGTTGATCTTTATCAACTTCACTGGTAGGCTTCTTGGACCCTCTCTTTTTGGTTAATTCTGCTTAACAAACAGTAAATAATTGATCAAAGCTTCTTTTGGTATAATTCTCAGGCCAGGAATATGGGGAAATGAAGGTTTGTCTTTGACTGATTACCTTGTTCCGTTCAACAAATCAGCTACTTTTCTTTCACATGGAAAACAGAAAAAGCTTAGTCTATGAGAAAATTCTTTTCAGGTTATATTGATGGTTTAGGAGATGCAGTGGAGCAGGGCCTTGTAAAAGCTGTGGGAGTATCTAACTATAGTGGTAAACCTATTATTTCTAGTCACTCAATTATTGTGACAGTTATTCTGTATAATTTCTTTTAGTTCACTCTCAACCCAGTAGCATTTTGTATTGCTTACTTTATAAGAGTGTTGCGACATCGTCAAAAGGATTCCCACTATATAAAAATATCGCCTGCTGCATACGATATTTGGTCGATTGAAGTATTTCTTATCTCAGAAAAGCGTCTTCGCGCTGCATACGAGCAGCTGAAGAGGAGAGGTATCCCTCTAGCTTCAAATCAAGTCAATTATAGCCTGATATATAGGTTTCCAGAGCAAAATGGTGTAAAGGCTGCCTGCGATGAACTGGGAGTCACGTTGATCGCATATTCACCCATTGCTCAAGGTAAAACCTGATATCTTTTCTCTTTTGTGATAACTTCAAGGTAAGCCCTGATTGTACAGTTAAGTTGCCTATTTTTGTTAATTCTGAGTATGCAACTCTATTCTTGTGAGGATGTACGATGGCCTGATTAATGGCTTCATTGAACCAGACATGATAAATAGTTGATGAGGCTTTAAGCTGTTTACAATAACAACAACAACAACAATAACAACAGACTGAGTATAATCCCACAAGTGGGGTCTGGAGAGGATAGTATGTGCGCAGCCTTGCAAAGTTAGAAAGGTTGTCACCGATAGACTCTCAGCTCAAAAAAAGTAAGGTAATAGCAGTTTTAAAAAGAAATACAGCAGTGGAAGAGGCTTTAAGCTGTATGTACATAAATTTGTAAGCTGGTTTCCTGCACCTCTGTCACCCTGATATAGAAATTATTTTCGTCATCGCACATGTATATAGTGTTTCCTAATTCCATACTAGTATAACTTACTGAATATTCCTCTCTATAGCAAACGTCTTCTGTGCCAATCATTGCTGTTGCACCAAAGTTTAACCGACATAGTTAATAGTTCTTTCCAAATGATCATGTATCATTTCTCATAGTCGTAGAAAACCTGCTGAACCATACTATTTGTGTAAAATGGGTTCTTGCTTCACTTACTATGTAGTAAATCTAAGCTGTGGTTACACTACTGCCATTGAATCTACATACCATGTTTCACTAAGGCTAACTGGAGCACTAGATTGTGTCTTTACTGTTGGTAAATAAATTACAACAAAAATTATGTCTCTCCAAGTTGCATATCCAACTTTGCCGAAGCTACTGATAAAATAAATACTTCATCCCGTATTTTCTCTCTTTTGCTGTCTTTGGAGGGGAAATACTTTTTACCAGTACATTATGCTGTTTGGTTCAAAGAACTTGCTGTTGCACCCTGATATTTAGGTGGGGTCATGTCGGTCCTATCTTAATTACGTCAATTTTTGTTAGATTGAAAATAAAAAATGGAAAATGTGGAGTAAAAAAATTGCATCGGAAATAGGTGTTCCGGCAATTGTGACTTTTGTGAGTAGGTGAAAGTGTTATGATTTTTGTGTTAGAAAACATAGCTGTATGACTTTGACGAAAAAAGTCATAGTTATATGACCATTTGTGAAATTTACCCACCGTTTCAAGCTAGAAGTAAGAAAATCTTCGTCCAACTCTGCGTGGAATTATTTGGCTCACATTTACATTTTTAAACTCATGCAGGGACTTTGACTGGGAAATATACTCCAGAAAATCCACCCACTGGCCCTCGAGGACAGATTTATACTCCTGAATTTCTAACCAAAGTAAGGGCTTTATAGTATATGACTACAGATTATTAAGAACTTCACTTCTTACGTCTCACGAACTTTTGTGCACTGCAGTTGCAGCCACTCATAAATAGAATAAAGGAGATTGGAGAAAGCTACAGTAAGACTCCAACACAGGTATGGGGAAATTTCTTCAGGTGTAGCTTTGTTTGGGATGCTGTTACGCTAGTCGTAGTAGAAGCTATAAGTTACTTGGTTAGTTGGTTACACCACCTTCATCCCAAATATCGTAATATCTTGTAGCTGGAAAAGATGAAGTGAAAAGTGACAATGGACCGTCATATGAACCCTACTAACTAGGTGCATGTCATGAGTTTGAACCTTACTATGGACAAAAGGGCGGTATTTAAGTGGAAAAGGATAGAACTGTTCCATTATCCATCGAGTTCGAATCGTCCGCTATTTAATCCTCAAGTATTTAAGAAGAGAAGGATAGAAACTGTTCCATTATCCATCGAGTTTGAATCGTCCCCTATTTAGTCCTCAAGAATTTATCAGTTATCAATAAAGGAAGCCTACTAGCTTAGTCCTTTAATCAAAACGAGATTTTTTCCTTTTTCGACGGTCCATTGAGTCAAGACTTAAAAAGTCATAAGGAAATGCTAAGTTCACCTTTGAGTCAACATTCAATATATTTTAGGGATTTAAGTTAAATACACTGATGGTGGACAAATGTTTTTACACTTCAGTGAGTTTTAACTTGTGATATCAGGTTAGTTATTATATTTACTAGATTACAAATTAATGCTTATCAAGAAATTTACCTATAACTAGGGGCGGATCCAACGTGGCGGTATCGGGTTCAACTGAACCCAGTACTTTCGACGCAGAATATAAATTTATATGTAAAAATTATTTGAAATATGAACAAATCGTAGATATGAACTCATAACTCTAACAATATAATGGGTTCAATACCAAAATTTTTAGAGGTTGAATCCAAAAAATCCAAATCATGGATCCGCCTCTGCCTATAACAACTTAATAAGTAAGATGATCGTGTAAATATTTTGTATGTCATCGCTGCATAGACCTTAAACGCGTATTTAGGTGGTTTAGGAATATGATAGTCATTACTTAAGCAATTCTTGGAAAAGTCTCAACTCTTAAGGAGAAAAGGCCAAGGGAAATAATGATTTTCATTGAATGGAAAATGCTTTTGCACTCATTTGCTCTTGTCTTGTTACCTTCCACAGGTGGTCCTGAATTGGTTGATTGCACAGGAGAATGTTGTTCCCATCCCAGGAGCAAAAAATGCAGATCAAGCTAAAGAATTTGCTGGTGCATTGGGTTGGAGACTCACTCAAGACGAAGTTGACGAACTTCGGTCGTTGGCATTAGATTTGAAACCGGTTACAGGTCTCCTTGTCGAAAAATTATAAGCGGACAAGTTAATTTTTACATGTACATCAATTTTTTCCTTAAAATGTCAATGTATTTCACAGTGATTAGTTTTAGAGAGTATAAGATTTAGAAAGTCTTGAAAATGTAATGACTGAGGCCTTGAATACTATTCCTATTCTTCATGTAATGCAATGTGAAACTGATGTATGTTAAGCAAAAGTATAAAATCCCCTAGTATTTAAATTATATACACTAACAATGTAAACAAAATTTTACAGTACTAGTGCAATTTCAATTGGCTAGAGTAGGATACTATTCCTATTTGTTATTGAGAAGCTACATGTTGTAGGTCAATCTAACCGTAAAAATTGCATGGGACGCTCTATTTAGTTGCCTCTTTTAACTTATACCTATTTTGTTTTTCTGTTTGCATTCATACCCATTTTTTTGTTAAAATCGTTTTGAAAAGACGAGTTTGCCCTTCTTTAATTTGTTATAGGCAGAGGTAGACTGCAAGACAAAATTTCAGCATGTTTTGGTATGAAGTTTTAGCGAATGAACTAAATAACTTCACAATGCATTAGAAAAAATTCATCAGAAAATTACATACTGCAAGACAAAAACTTAAGCATGTTTAGTCTGAAGTTTTAGCAAATGAACTAAATAACTTCACAATGCATTAGAAAAAATTCATCAGAAAATTACATACTGCAAGACAAAAACTTAAGCATGTTTAGTCTGAAGTTTTAGCAAATGAACTAAATAACTTAAGCATGTTTACTCTGAAGTTTTAGTAAATGAACTAAATAACTTCAGCATGCATTAGCAAAAGCTCATTAGAAAATTACATACTGCAAGACAAAAACTTAAGCCTGTTTAGTCTGAAGTTTTAGCAAATGAACTAAAAAATTTAAGCATGTTTAGTTTAAAGATTTCGCAAATGAACTAAAAAACTTAAGCATGTTTAGTCTGAAATTTTCGCAAATGAACTAAAAAATTTCAGCATGTTTAGACTGAAGTTTCGGATAAAATTATGACAAAACTGTAGACTACAGGTAAATAAACTTCAGCATGCATTAGCATGAAGTTTTAGCTTCAAGGTGAAACAACTTCATGCAAGTGTGATTGTGAAGATGAATCTGGACAAGTTTCTGGTTTTTTGAGAGGAGAGGATGAGATCTTTTTTCAAGAATGAGGTTGCGTGATGCCAGGGGTGTAATTGTCATATTATTACGAATTTTTTTTCAGCTGGATACCAAATCAATAATTTTTAAAAATAATGTACAGGTTAAATAGTGACACAAATATAAGGTACGACTGCAAAACCCCAACTTAACATGATGGCATTAACAGTTTATACGCACTTGGCACATATGTATAACTTAAACTTAATTCTTTATTTTTAGGCATGTGAAAAGCGCCAACTATTTAACGGATTAAACAAAATAAAAAACTGAAGTTATAATGAACATGAATTTTCATTCCTTTTCCGAAAGAGGAGAATGGGGGGGGAGGGGGGGGGGACTATCTCACCTTATTTTATTTTCATTTTAAACATTTTTTAATTACCAAAATATGTACATCTTTAACCTACTGAATGGGAAGGAAAAAACTTATTACTCCATCTAGTACTTGCAAAACTTTGACAGTAATAATAACTCATATGTTTCACTATGCACTATTATTATTTCTTCAAGGAAAATGCATAACTACCGCTCTAACCTACGAACCGAAGTTCCAACTATGTATCTTTATTTTTCGGAGATATTATTATATCCCTGAACTATTTTAAAATGGAATAAATACACCGTTAGATGCTGAGGTGGCACAGAGAGTGTCTATGCAATTAAAATATGACATGTGGCAATATTAATCAGATTTTACTCATGTTTTGCTTTTCACACGCCACAGAGAGAGTGAGCATACTCTCTCGGTGGCGTGTGAAAAGCAAAACATAAGTAAAATCTGATTAATATTGCCACATGTCATATTTTAATTGCATAGACATTTACAATTAATAACATTATAACTTGAAATGATGTTATCTTTTTAGTATTTTTTCTTTTTTAATAGAGTCAATTTTTATTTTTTTTTGCTTTCTTTCATTGGATTACAAATAAATCCTCCGGTAAAAGCTTACCGGCGGCCACCAGAAATACCATTAACACAAACATCATCGAGAACCTCCATAAAACCCCTCTCCTCTCCATGCTTCCAACACCTCCTTCATAATCCACTATGGCTAATTTATCACAAAAACCTAAGTTTTTACTAATTTTGATCAGATGCAAAAAATCATATCTGGTTAATTTTGAAGAAAAGAGGTTTCATTGTCCACCCCATCAGATCTCCATTGCTCGATTCACATGGCAACTGACCTTCCGTGTTTGTTAGTGCGCCAGAGATTTAGTCGACGCAAACCACCCGTAAAGAAGAAAGAGAAAATAAATAAAACAAGAAAAAAAATAAAGAAGAAAAGAATATGGAAAACTAAAAGCAAAAAAGAGGAGGAACTACATTTGATTTCGTCGGACAAACGACTCCAAGAACGAAATGAAGAAGAAAGAAAGGCCGAAAAGTAAGAAAATGAAAAAGAATAAAAGAAAAGAACAAGAAAATCAAAAAAATTGAAATTTACGCTTGGCAGGCGCGTGTTTTTCACTACTTTAATACAAACCTGGTTATGATCTTTTAAGGAGAAATTTATTTTCTTTTAAAATAGTTCGGGTAATGGGATCCCGAAAAAGAAAAAGTTTGTATTTTGAACTTCGGTCATAGGTACTATTACGCGGCGCCTTCCTGAGGTTCTTTGGAAGGGCGACGTAAGGCTAAGCAA
>ML326652.1:0-10402 GCA_005239505.1 Nicotiana paniculata | reverse complement strand
GTGATATTTAATGTCCCGGAAAAATATCATGCGACCCGGTACCGGCTCCGTACCAAGGCGTCCAGCCTGGACCATTGCAGGTGATAACACAGGCACGACAGGTGGAATTCCAGTTTAATTACCATAAAATGCCAAAAAGTGTAACTTGATCATTTCGTAGAGTTGGTTATGGTTCCTTGGGTCATATTTGATGTCCCGGACAAATATCTTGCGATCCGGTACCAGCTCCGTACCAAGGTGTCCGTCCTGGACCATGGCAGGCGATAATACAGGCACGACTGGCGGAATTCCAATTTAATTGCCATAAAATGCCAAAAAATATAACTTGATCATTTAGAAACGATGGTTATGGTTCTTTGGGTCGTATTTGATGTCCCGGACAAATATAATGCGATCCGGTACCGGCTCTCTACCAAGGCGTCCGGACTGGATCATGGCAGGCGATAATAAACGCACGACTAGCAGAATTCCAGTTTAATTGCCATAAAATGCCAAACAATGTAACTTGATCATTTCGAAGCGTTGGTTATGGTTCCTTGGGTCGTATTTGATGTCCCAGAAAAATATCACCAGTCGTGCCTGTATTATTGCCTGCCATGGTCCAGGCTGGACGCCCTGGTACGGAGCCAGTACCGCATCTCATGATATTTATTCGGGACATAAAATACGACCCAAGGAACCATAACCAATGCTTCGAAATGATCAAGTTACATTTTTTGGAATTTTTTTGAAATTAAATTGGAATTTCGTCAGTCGTGCCTGTATTGTCGCCATCCATGGTCCAGGCCGGACGCCTTGGTATGGAGCCGATACCGGATCGCATGACATTTCTCTAGGACATCAAATACGACCCAAGGAACCATAACCAACGCTTCGAAATGATCAAGTTACATTGTTTGGCATTTTATGGTAATTAAACTGGAATTCCGCCAGTCGTGCCTGTATTATCGCCTGCCATGGTACAGGCCGTACGCCTTTGTACGGAGCCGGTATCGGGTCGCATGATATTGTCCGGGATATGAAATATGACCCAAGGAACCATAACCAACGCTTCGAAATGATTAAGTTACATTTTTTGGCATTTTACGGAAATTATAGTGGAATTCTGCCAGTCGTACCTCTATTATCGCCTGCTATGCTCCAGGCCGGACGCCTTGGTACGGAGCCGGTACCGGGTCACATGATATTTGTTCGGGACATTAAATATGACCCAAGGAACCATACCATACCCTTCGAAATGATCAAGTTACATTTTTTGGCATTTTATGGCAATTAAAATGGAATTCCGCCAGTCGTGCCTGTATTAGTGCCTGCCATGATCAAGGTCGGACGCCTTGGTACGGAGCCGGTACCGGATCGCATGATATTTGTCCTGGACATCAAATACGACCCAAGGAACCATAACCAACACTTTGAAATGATCAAGTTATATTTTTTGGCATTTTATGGCAATTAAAGTGGAATTCCGTCAGTCGTGCCTCTATTATCGCCTGCCATGGTCCAGGCCGGACGCCTTGGTACAGAGCTGGTACTGGATCGCATGATATTTTTACAGGACATCAAATACGACCCATAGAACCATAACTAACGCTCAGAAATGATCAAGTTACATATTTTTGGAATTTTATGGCAATTAAACTGGAATTCCGATAGTCGTGCATGTATTATCGCCTGCCATGGTACAGGTCGGATGCCTTGGTATGGATCTGGTACCGGGTCACATGATATTTTATGGGATATGAAATATGACCCAAGGAACCATAACCAATGCTTCAAAATGATCAATTTACATTTTTTGTCATTCTATGGCAATTAAACTGGAATTCCACCAGTCGTGCTTGTATTATCACCTGCCATGATCCAAACCGGACGCCTTGGTACGGAGCCGTTACCGGATAGCATGATATTTTTCTGGGACATCAAATACAACACAAGGAATCATAACCAACGCTTCGAAATGATCAAGTTACATTGTTTGGCATTTTATGGCAATTAAACTGGAATTCTGCTAGTCGTGCATGTATTATCGCCTGCCATGGTGCAGTCTGGACGCCTTGGTACGGAGCCGGTACCGGATCGCATGATATTTGTACGGGACATCAAATACGACCCAAAGAACCATAACCAACACTTCTAAATGATCAAGTTACGTTTTTTGGCAATTTATAGCAATTAAACTTGAATTCCGCCAATCGTGCCTGTATTATTGCATGCCATGATCCAGGCCGGACGCCTTCGTACGGAGCCGGTACCGTATCACATGATATTTCTCCGGGACATCAAATATGACCCAAGGAACCATAACCAACTCTTCTAAATGATCAAGTTACATTTTTTGGCAATTTATAGCAATTAAACTTGAATTCCGCCAATCGTGCATGTATTATCGGATGCCATGGTCCACGCCGGACGCCTTGGTACGGAGCCGCTACCGTATCACATGATATTTCTTCGGGACATCAAATATGACCCAACGAACCATAACCAACTCTTCAAAAAAATCAAGTTACATTTTTTGGCATTTTATAGCAATTAAGCTGGAATTCCGCTAGTCGTGCCTATATTATCGCCTGCCATGGTCCAGGTCGGACGCCTTGGTATGGAGCCGGTACCAAATTTCATGATATTTATTCGGGACATCAAATACGACCCAAGGATCCATAACCAACGCTTGGAAATGATCAAGTTACATTTTTTGGCATTTTATGGCAATTAAACTGGAATTCCGCCAGTCGTGCATGTATTATCGCCTGCCATGGTCCAGGCCGGACGCCTTGGTACGGAGCCGGTACCGGATCGCATGATATTTGTCCGGGACAGCAAATACGACCCAAGGAACCATAACCAAGGCTTCGAAATGATCAAGTTACATTTTTTGGCATTTTATGGCAATTAAATTGGAATTCCGCCAGTCGTGCATGTATTATCGCCTGCCATGGTCCAGGCCGGATGCCTTGATACAGAGCCGATACCGAATCGCATGATATTTTTTGGGATATCAAATACAACACAAGGAACAATAACCAACGCTTCGAAATGATCAAGTTACATTTTCTCGCATTTTATGGCAATTAAACTGGAATTCCGCCAATCGTGCCTGTATTATCACCTGCCATGGTCCAGGCCGGATGCCTTGGTACGGTGCCGGTACCAGATCACATGATATTTGTCCGGGATATGAAATATGACCCAAGGAACCATAACCAACGCTTCTAAATGATCATGTATCATTTTTTGGCATTTTATGGCAATTAAATTGGAATTCTGCCAGTCGTGCCTTTATTATAGCCTGCCATGGTCCAGGTCGGACGCCTTGGTACGTAGCCGGTACCGGGTCGCATGATATTTTTCCGGGATATGAAATATGACCCAAGGAACAATAACCAACGCTTCGAAATAATCAAGTTACAATTTTTGGCATTTTATGGCAATTAAACTGGAATTCCGCCAATCGTGCATGTATTATCGCCTGCCATGGTCCAGTCCGGACTCCTTGGTACAAAGCCAGTACCGTGTCACATGATATTTGACTCGGACATCAAATATGACCCAAGAAACCATAACCAACGCTTAGAAATGATCAAGTTACATTTTGTTGGCATTTTATGGCAATTAAACTGGAATTCCGCCAGTCGTGCCTTTATTATAGCCTACCATGGTCCAGGCCGGACGCCTTGGTACGCAGCCGGTACCGGGTCGCATGACATTTGACCGGGACATCAAATATGACCCAATAAACCATAACCAACACTTCGAATTGATCAAGTTACATTTTTTGGCATTTTATGGCAGTTAAACTGGAATTCCACCAGTCGTGCATGTATTATAGCCTGCCATGGTCTAGGCCGGACGCCTTGGTACGGAGCCGCTACTGATAGCATGGTATTTGTTCGGGACATCAAGTACGACCCAAGTAACCATAACCAACGGTTCGAAATGATCAAGTTACATTTTTTTGGCATTTTATGGCAATTAAACTAGAATTTCATCAGTCGTGCCTTTATTATCGCCTGCCATTGTCTAGGCCGGACGCCTTGGTATGGAGCCGGTATCGGGTCGCATGATATTTGATCAGGACATCAAATACGACCCAAGGAACCATAACCAAAGCTTCGAAATGATCAAGTTACATTTTTTGGCATTTTATGGCAATTAAACTTGAATTCCGCTAGTCGTGCCTGTATTATAGCCTGCCATGGTCTAGGCCGGACGCCTTGATATGGAGCCGATACCGGATCGCATGATATTTTTTTGGGACAACAAATACAACCCAATGAACCATAACCAACTCTTCGAAATGGTTAAGTTACATTTTTTGGCATTTTATGGCAATTAAACTAGAATTTCGTCAGTCGTGCCTGTATTATCGCCTGCCATGGTCCAAGCCGGACGCCGTGGTTCGTAGCCGGTACCGACTTGCATGATATTTGTCAGGGATATCAAATATGACCCAAGGAACCATAACCAACGTTTCGAAATGATCAAGTTAGTTTTTTGGCATTTTATGGCAATTAAATTTGAATTTCGCCAGTCATGCATGTATTATCGCCTTCCATGGTCCAGGTCGGACTCCTCAGTACGGAGCCGGTACCAAATCTCATGATAATTGTCCGAGACATCAAATACGACACCAGGAACCATAACCAACGCTTCAAAATGATCAATTTACATTTTTTGTCGTTTTATGGCAATTAAACTGGAATTCCGCCAGTCATGCCTGTATTATCGCCTGCCATGGTCCAGGAAGGATGCCTTTGTAAGGAGCCGGTACCGGATCACATGATATTTCTCTGGGACATCAAATACGACCCAAGGAACCATAACCAACGCTTCAAAATGATCAAGTTACATTATCTGGCATTCTATGGCAATTAAATTGGAATTTTGCGAGTCGTGTATGTATTATCGCCTGCCATGGTCCAGTCCGGACGCCTTGGTATGGAGCCGGTATCGGATCGCATGATATTTGTCCGGGACATCAAATACGACCCAAAGAACCATAACCAACACATCTAAATGATCAAGTTACATTTTTTGGAAATTTATGGCAATTAAACTTGAATTCTGCCAATCTTGCTTGTATTATCGCCAGCCATGGTCCAGGCCGGACGCCTTGGTACGGAACCGGTACCGGATCGCATGATATTTCTTCGGGACATCAAATACGACCCAAGGAACCATAACCAACGCTTCGAAATGATCAAGTTACATTTTTTGGCATTTTATGGTAATTAAATTCGAATTCCGCCAGTGGTGCCTGTATTATCGCCTGCCATGGTCCAGGCCGAACGCCTTGGTACGGAGCCTGTATCGGATCGCATGATATTTTTTCGGGACATCAAATATGACCCAAGGAAGCATGACCAACGCTACGAAATGATCAAGTTACATTTTTGGCATTTTATGGCAATTAAACTAGAATACAGCCAGCCGTGCCTATATTATCGCCATCCATGGTCCAGGTCGGATGCCTTGGTACGGATCCGGTACCGGATCGCATGATATTTGTTCGGGAAATCAAATACAACCTAAGAAACCATAATCAACTTTTCGAAAGGATCAAGTTAATTTTTTGGCATTTTATGGCAATCAAACTGGAATTCCGCCAGTCGTGCCAATATTATCGCCTGCCATGGTCCAGACCAGACGCCTTGGTAAGGAGCCGGTACCGGATCACTTGATATTTCTCTGGGACATCAAATACGACCCAAGGAACCATAACCAACGCTTCGAAATGATTAAATTACATTTTTTGGCATTTTATGGCTTTTAAACTGGAATTCCGTCAGTCGTGCATGTATTATCGCCTACCATAGTCCAGGCCGGACGCCTTGGTACGGAGCCGGTACCGGGTTACATGATATTTCTCCGGAACGTCAAATACGACCCAAGGAACCATAACCAATGACTTGAAATGATCAAGTTACATTTTTTGGCATTTTATGGCAATTAAACTGGAATTCTGCCAGTCGTGCCTGTATTATCGTCTGCCATGGTCCAGGCCGGACGCCTTGGTACGGAGCCGGTACCGGATCGCATGATATTTGTCTGGGACATCAAATATGACCCAAGGAACAATAACCAATGCTTCGAAATGATCAAGTTACATTATTTGGCATTTTATGGCAATTAAACTGGAATTCCGCCAGTCGTGCATGTATTATCGTCTGCCATGGTCCAGTCCGGACGCCTTGGTACGGAGCCTATCTCGGATCACATGATATTTCTCCATAACATCAAATACGACCCAAGGAACCATAACCAACGCTTCGAAATAACCAACGCTTCGAAATACGACCCACAGAACCATAACCAACGCTCTGAAATGATCAAGTTACATATTTTTGGCATTTTATGGAAATTAAACTGGAATTCCGATAGTCGTGACTTTTATTATCGCGTGCCATGGTACAGGCCGGACGCCTTAGTACGGAGCCGGTACCGGGTCGGATGATATTGTTCGGGATATGAAATATTACCTAAGGAACCATAACCAACGCTTCGAAATGATCAAGTTACATTTTTTGGCATTTTACAGCAATTATAGTGGAATTCTTCCAGTCGTGCCTGTATTATCGCCTTCTATGGTCCAGGCCGGACGCCTTGGTACGGAGCCAGTACCGGGTCGCATGATATTTGTCTGGGACATCAAATATGACCCAAGGAACAATAACCAATGCTTCGAAATGATCAAGTTATATTTTTTGGCATTTTATGGCAATTAAACTGGAATTCCGTTGGTCGTGCCTCTATTATCGCCTACCATCGTCCACGCCGGACGTCTTGGTACGGAGACTGTATCGGATCGCATGATATTTGTCCGGGACATCAAATACGACCCAAGGAACCATAACCAACGCTTCGAAATGATCAAGTTAATTGTTTTGGCATTTTACGACAATTATAGTGGAATTCTGCCAGTCGTGCTTGTATTATCGCCTGCTATGGTCCAGGCGAGACGACTTGGTACGGAACTGGTACCGGATCACATGATATTTTTCCAGGACATCAAATACGACCCACAGAACCATAACTAACGCTATGAAATGATCAAGTTATATATTTTTGGCATTTTATGGCAATTAAACTGGAATTCCGATAGTCGTGCATGTATTATCGCCTGCCATGGTATAGGCCGGACGCCTTGGTACGGATCCGGTACCGGGTCACATGATATTTTCCGGGATATGAAATATGACCCAAGGAACCATAACCAACGCTTCGGAATGATCAAGTTAAGTTTTTTTGGAATTTTATGGCAATTAAACAGGAATTCCGCCAGTCGTGCTTGTATTAGCGCCTTCCATGGTCCAGGCCGGACGCCTTAGTACGGAGACGGTACCGGACTGCATGATATTTTTCGTGGACATCAAATACGACCCAAGGAACCATAACCAACATTTTGAAATGATCAAGTTACATTTGTTGGCATTTTATGGCAATTAAACTGGAATTCCGTCAGTCGTGCCTCTATTATCACCTGCCATGGTCCAGGCAGGACGCCTTGGTACAAAGTCGGTACCAGATCACATGCTATGTCTCCAGGACATCATATACGACCCACAAAACCATAACCAATGCTCTGAAAAGATCAAGTTACATTTTTTTGTCATTTTATGGCAATTAACTTGGAATTCCGACAGTCGTACCTGTATTATCGCCTGCCATGGTCCAGGCAGGACGCCTTGGTACAAAGTCGGTACCAGATCACATGCTATGTCTCCAGGACATCATATACGACCCACAAAACCATAACCAATGCTCTGAAAAGATCAAGTTACATTTTTTTGTCATTTTATGGCAATTAAACTGGAATCAGCCAGTCGTGCGTGTATTATCACCATCCATGGTTCAGGCCAGACACCTTGGTATGGAGCCGGTATCGGATCGCATGATATTTGTCCGGTACATCACATACGANTTTTATGACAATTAAACTGGAATTCCGCCAGTCGTGCATGTATTATCGCCATCCATGGTCCAGGCCGGACACCTTGGTATGGAGCTGGTACCGGATCGCATGATATTTGTCCGGAACATCAAATACGTCCCAAGGAACCATAACCAATGCTTTGAAATGATTAATTTACATTTTTTGGCATTTTATAGCAATTAAACTAGAATTCCGCCAGTCGTGCATGCATTATGGTCTGCCATGGTCCAATCCGGACGCCTTGGTACGGAGCCGGTACTGGATCGCATGATATTTGTCCGGGACATCAAATACAACCCAAAGAACGATATCCAACACTTCTAAATGATCAAGTTACATTTTTTGGAATTTTATAGCAATTAAACTTGAATTCAGCCAATCGTGCATGTATTATCACCTGCCATGGTCCAGGACGGACACCTTGCTACGGAGACGGTACCGGATCGCATGATATTTCTCAAGTAAATAAAATACGACCCAAGGAACCATAACTAACACTTCGAAATGATCAAGTTACATTTTTGGCATTTTATGGCAATTAAACTGAAATTCCGCCAGCCGTGCTTGTATTACCGTCAGCCATGGTCCAGGCCAGACGCCTCGATATGGAGCCTGTACCGGATAGCATGATATTTGTTTGGGACATCAAATATGACCCAAGGAACCATAACCAACGCTACGAAATCATCAAGTTACATTTTTTGGCATTTTAAGGCAATTAAACTGGAATTCAGCCAGTCGTGCCTGTATTATCGCATCGCCATCCATGGTCCATGCCAGACGCCTTAGTATGGATCTGGTATCGGATCACATGATATTTGTCCGGGACATCATATACAACCCAAGAAACCATAACAAACTCTTCGAAAGGATTTTTTGGCATTTTATGGCAATTAAACTAGAATTCAGCCAAGTCCTGCCTGCATTATCGCCTTCCATGATCCAGACCGGACGCCTTGGTACGTAGCGGTACCGAATCGCATGATATTTGTCCGGGACATCAAATACAATCCAAGGATTCATAACCAACGCTTTTAAATGATCAAGTCGCATTTTTTGGCATTTTATGGCAATTAAACTGGAATTCCGCCAGCCATGCCTGTATTATCGCCTGCCATAGTCCAGGTCGGACGCCTTAGTATGGAGCCGGTACCGGATCACATGATATTTCTCTGGGACATCAAATACGACCCAAGGAACCATAACCAACGCTTCGAAATGATCAAGTTACATGTTTTGGCATTTTATGGCAATTAAACTGGAATTCCGCCAGCCATGCCTGTATTATCGCCTGCCATGGTCTAGGCCGGACGCCTTGGTAGAGAGCCGGTTCCGGATCGCATGATATTCTTCTGGACATCAAATACGACCCAAGGAACCATAACCAATGCTTCGAAATGATCAAGTTACATGTTTTGGCATTTTATGGCAATAAAACTGGAATTTTGCTAGTCGTGCCTGTATTATCGCCTGCCAGGGTCCAGGCCGGACGCCTTGGTATGGAGCCGGTAACAGATCGCAAGATATTTGTTCAAGACATCAAATATAACCCAAGGAACCTTAACCAAAGCTTCGAAATGATCAAGTTACACTTTATGGCAATTAAACTGGAATTCCGCTAGTCGTGCTTGTATTATCACCATCTATGGTCCAGGCCGGACACCTTGGTATGGAGCCAGTACCGGATCGCATGATATCAGTCTGGGACATCAAATACGATCCAAGTAACCATAACCAACTCTTCGAAATGATCAAGTTACATTTTATGGGAATTAAACTTGAATTTTGCAGTCGTGCCTAAATTATCGCCATCCATGGTCCAGGCCGAACACCTTGGTATGGAGCCGGTACCGTATCGCATGATATATGTCCGGAACATCAAATATGACCCAAGTAACCATAACCGACTCTTCGAAATGATCAAGTTACATTTTTTGGCATTTTATGGCAATTAAACTGGAATTCCGCTAGTCGTGCCTGTAATATCGCCTGCCATGGTCCAGGCCGGACGCCTTGGTACGAAGCTGGTACCGGATCACATGATATTTCTCCGGGACATCAAATACGACCCAAGGAACCACAACCAACGCATCGAAATGATCAAATTACATTTTTTGGCATTTTATGGGAATTAAATTTGAATTCCGTCAGTCGTGCCTCTATTATCGCCTGCCATGGTCCAGGCCGGACACCTTGGTACAGAGCCGGTACCGGATCGCGAGATATTTTTTTGCGTTATCAAAGACGACTCAAGGAACCATAACTAATGATTCGAAATTATCAAGTAACATTTTTTGGCATTTTATGGCAATTAAACTGGAATTTCGCCAGTCGTGCCTGTATTGTCGCCTGCCATGGTCCAGGCCGGACGCCTTGGTACAGAGCCGGTACCAGATAGCATGGTAGTTTTCCGGGACATCAAATACGACCCAAGTAACCATAACCAACTCTTCAAAATGATCAAGTTAC
>ML326650.1:0-40000 GCA_005239505.1 Nicotiana paniculata | reverse complement strand
ATTAAATAATGTCATTTTAATCTTTTCAATATTTTGATAACAACAAAACAAGAAGAGTTGTAATTTTTTTTTGTAGCAAGATGAATAACGAACTAATTGAGGGCTCATTAAAATATTAATAAAACATACAAATATATATATCGATTATGAAAGAGACAAAATAAATGGAATACTTTAAATACGTTAGAAAATTTTAGACGTACTTGAAATATTAGCCCATGTGTTCATACCCGAACCTTGGGTTGATATGCTTAAATAATAAAAGGATCATGTGCGCATTCCGCGTCTCGATGCCTTTAGATTTAAAAGTAATTATGCTATAACCATGTGTATATTCCGTACCTTGGTTTAATATTTAATTTCAAAGAAGTACCTTGTGTGCGTTCCGCATCTTGGTAAACACAACTAATAAAAATATAATAATTAATTAAGCGGTAATAAATAAGCCATGATCAATAAAATACAAGAATATCTAAAAATTGATTTAAGCCTAACATGAGTCAATAAAGCGAGTGTGTTAGAACCGCAGGACTCGAGGGGTGCCTTACACCTTCCCCTCGGTCAACAGAATTCCTTACCCAGTCTTCTGTTTTCGTAGACCATAAATTAAGAGTTAAGCCATCCTTTGTTAAGGGATTCAAGATAAAAGGTGGCTTGGAACACCAAAACTCAATTCCAAGTGTCGACTCTAAATAATAAATAATCCCTTTTCAAAACGTCACTTCGATTGGAAAAACTCTTCACCAACCTCGTAATAGGGTTGTGGGACATAAAAGAGGTGTGACAACAGGAAAAAATACATAAAGACTTCATCCAAAGGCAGTTAAAGGCTCACATTAACCTCCACACTTAAACAATAAATGCACGCGACATGTATACAAATCAGGAGATTTTCAGAATTCAGGACCTTAAGCCTATAAACATGATTTCTAGGTGATTTTGAGTTAAAGCATGCAAGCAGTTTCAAAGGCAAGATATTGCTCATAGATAGGATTATACAGGAAATACAAGTTGGTTATCGCAAATTTTAAGTCATTAACCCTATATATGTTATGCCTAGGTGATCTACGCAGTTGAGTATAACAAAATATACTGGGAGAACTCCCAGAATTATTCATGCTTTCTAACAGTGGCGCACATAAAACAATGTTTGAAGCGGTTTAACATTAACCAATTATGGCGGGCAATTACTCCCTATAGGCGGGATCTCTAACGCATAGTACTTAGAGCTTTTTTATTGTTATATCTTAATCCTATAGGCATATTTTCTAGGTGAACAACGCTAAGTAGAATAATTAGAATACTATGGGCAGGATTTCTAATAGACGGTGCGAATTTAAGGAAACATCAGTGAAAACTAATTCCTATAGGCAGGTTTTCTAATAACACATAGCAGTAAACATAATTGCAACATTTTCTACTTGTGTTTGCTAGCAGATAGTGTGTGTGTGTGTGTGTGCTACCTCTAATCGCATGGCTTCTATAGTGCACATAGTATTTGAACAACACATATAGAAAATAAATTACCAAGTCCTATAGGCATATTATCTACCCATTTTTTCATGCAAATATTAAATTCTACCCATTTTCCCTTTTACTAATACCCCAATCATTTATACAAAAGATATTACAGGCCCAATAATGAATAAGATCAAAGTGTTATACAAACAATGACAATAAGCCTTCAATAGGCCCAAATAAAATACCCAGCATTGTCTGGGCCTTAAGTAATCCCACACAGCATATCCAAGCCTCTAATAAGGATCCATATTAAACACACAACCCCAGAATCAATAAAGGAGCCCAACGTCGATTTATTTGACCATAGTGCCAAGTATTGCACCATTTACATCAACCAACTCTAATATACAGCAGATAATATGAGAGAAAGGGATGAACATGAGTAGTTTAAGATTCAGAGAATGACTAAGGACCCAAGTCCTAGTGTGTCAGAGTTCACAAGGGCCTCAACTGGACCCTAAGCAGTACTCACACTAGGGAGGTCAATGATAAAGCCTAGGAATCCTTGGCTTTCAGTCGGCTAAGAATGAGAACTCAAGAGAGCCCATGTGACAAGTGAAGGATAGTAAACCAAGGTTGAGAGAATAAAATACTAAGAGATACAAATATAGTCAAGTCGAGCGTATAAAGTAGATAATCGAACAGGCCTAGGGGCTTAAGAACAAAACTTAGCAAAGATTCAGAAAACAGGTTCAACACTTAGTGCATAAACAGTCATGCATTAGCAGAGTTAAGGGAAGAAAAAATATCACGACCCAAAATCTACGAGTCGTGATGGAGCCGGACACCACTGTCAGGCAAGCCAACCCCTTAATTAGTTGAAATAACTTTCCGGTTTTTGACATTTATGAAAAAAATTTCCTTTCACTTTATTACATAACAACCAAATAAAAACCTGTTAGTTAAAAACAAGGGTTTGAATACTACACCATATCAAATATAACCCAACACATCCCAACCTACTCTAGAACCTGGTGTCACAAGTGCATGAGCAATTTCTAAGAATTTATACAACCATCACAAAGCCTGTCCGGAATACAAATTGGACATGGGAATATAAACTGAAAGTAAACACAGTGCGAGGGAGACTCCGTCAGTTGCGGATCGCCTCCGGATGATACAGCTCGCCTAAGTCTCCGAATCCTCCAAGCGCCATGAAAGTGCCTATCAATAAAAATGCACAGCAAGTGTAACATGAGTACAAAAACAACGTGTACTCAGTAAGTTGCCCGCCTAACCTCTGAGAGGTAGCGACGAGAGGTCGCATTAGACACTCACTAGGGTCCAACAAAATAATTTATGACAGAATATGGTGAAATATAGTAGACATGTAAGACAGTGAGCAACGAATACGTATCAAGTACAGAAATCCAGGTAACTACCGAGAATAAACAACAAAGTACACTTTCCTTTTTCCCAAATACATGTCAGGCCAATATCAATAAAACCGTACCGAATAGTCATGTGCACACAAGGATAAGACAAACGGCCGGAGTCGAAGGAATATCTAATCACGGAATAGGCGTAAAGCTTCCCTCGCTCACGAATCATACCTGCGACTCGGGTGCTGACACATTTAATACCAAATTACCATAAAGCTTCCCTCGATCGCGAATCATACCTGCAATTCGAGTGCTGACACACTTATACTGAATATTTTAAAGCTTCCCCCGCTCGCCAATCATACCTGCGACTCGGGTGCTGACATATTTATACCAAATTACCATAAAGCTTCCCTACATCGCGAATCATACCTGCGATTCGAGTGCTGACACACTTATAGTGAATATTATAAAGCTTCCCCCGCTCGTGAATCATACCTACGACTCGGGTGCTGCCACATTTATACCAAATTACCATAAAGCTTCCCTCGATCGCGAATCATACCTGCGATTCGAGTGCTGACACACTTATACTGAATATTATAAATCTTTCCCCCGCTCGCGAATCATACATGCGACTCGGGTGCTGACACATTTATACCAAATTACCATAAAGCTTCCCTCAATCGCAAATCATACCTGCGATTCGAGTGCTAACACGCTTATACTGAATATTATAAAGCTTCCCCCGCTCGCGAATCATACCTGCGATTCGAGTGCTGACACACTTATACTGAATATTATAAAGCTTCCCCCGCTCGCGAATCATACCTGCGACTCGGGTGCTGACATATTTCCACACATTAAATCCATATTTTATCAAGAAAATAGTTTTCTCAGGAAAGTGGTAAAATCCTTATTATAAGAAACATGAAATATAGGTTTTGAAATCATTTGTTTTTGAAACTCATTTGTCAAGTTTAATGACGTTCCACGATACAACCTAGTCCAAGTACACAAACATCCATAGAGAGATAAATTCTCTTTTTAGAAGATTAACCAGATGAACTCTAGTTTTCTTTTATATATTCAACTACGTCTTTGATTATATTAGCAGTTAATATTACAGGCAGGATTACAGGTATAACACGTAAGGCATGCTAGTGGGTCCTAGACTACGCGGACATGACATAATAGTAGCTGTGCACGGACTCCCGTCACCTCGTGCGCACGTATCCCTCGAAGATAATAGTAGAGGGACGATTCTCCCTCACAAAGTTAGAAAGGAGACTTACCTCGCTCCGAAATTCCCACCGGCTTCCAAGCCCTTCCGATGAATCCCACGGACGCACAACGCTCCAAAACTACCACATAATGGCAAAGCAATGAAAATTCATCCTAATACTCACAAAAAATTCGGATTATATAATTTCCCAACCCCGCTCGGAGAAATGACCAAAATGCCCTCGGCCCACGCGCCCGGAAATCTGATATTCTTGAAGATACATGCTACCCATAGCCCTACTAGTTCAATCATGCAATTTACTCTACATTCCATACTCAAATTCGTGGCTAAATTCCAAATTTATATTTTCTAGGTTCAAAAATTTCCCAAATTCCTACCAATTTCCATGCCTAATCCACGCGTATAATCTTGTATTCATCTAACAAACGGAAGGAGTTTACTTACCTTGATGCCTGACGAAAATCCCCCTTGAAATGCTTCTCCAAAAATCGCCCATGACAATGAAAAATGGGTGAGAAATGACATAAACCTGTCTTTAAAACATTTTGCCCAGGCCTCTTTCGCACTTGCGATCCAATGGCCGCTCCTGCGGCTCCGCACCTGCGAAAATTCCATCGCAGGTGCGGCTTTGACTTGACCCAGAAAATTTTGCACACAAGTCATATTCAACATTACGGACCTGCTCCAACTTTCGGAATCGCATTCCGACCGCGATATCAAAATTCCCACTTCCGGTCGAATTCTTCAAAATCCTTCAAATTTCTATCTTTAGCCAAATGACCCCAAAATGACCTACGGACATCCAAATGCACCTCCGATCGCGCTCCCAATTCCAGAATCACCTTACAGAGCTATTCCCAGACTTGGAATCCCAAACGGACATCACCCTCACTGATATGCACTTCAAGCCCAAATTCATGAAATCCTTCTAAAATGCTAACTTCCACAATATACACCGAAGCGCTCCCGGGTTATCCAAACCCCGAGCCGGACATACATCCAAGTCCAAAATCATCATACGAACCTGCTGGAACCTTCAAATCCTGATTCAGAGGTCGTTTACTCAAAATTCCAATCTTAGCTGATTTCTACAACTTAAGGCTTCTGAAATGAGAATTTTCTTTCCAAATCAATTCTAAACTTCCTAGAATTCAATTTCGACTACGCCCACGGGTCATAATACCTGAAATGAAGTTGCTCACGACTTCAAACCGCTGAATGACGCGCTAGAGCTCAAAACAACCGGTCTGATCATTATAACAAATTTGTAGGATTGGTGAAAAGTATCATACACAGATTCATAATAAAGGAAAAGGTTCAAATAATGCTAAGTATAGGTCTTAGTGTTACAAGATAGTCATATTAGTTGGTAGCAGAACATCATTTAGACATGATGGGAAAGTAGGTTGTTACAACTACTAGTGAATCAAGGGAGCCAAAAGCATGCTTAAGGGCATATTGATAGGGAACTAGTCAATGTTGATAAAAAAGGTCTTGAGATAGGATTAAGACATGCTATATAGGCAAGATGTAACCACAGAAATTCAGAATAGACTTGTGCCATATAATAGATGTAAACATTCATGTTTTGAACGCAATTGACTAGTCGACTAAAGGGGATACAAATTATGAAGGTAAAGCATGTTCAAATAACAACAGGGACAACTTTAAGCAAAATTAGACAACATTGAGTTGCTGAAAAATACAAAGGTCCTAAACAGCAATAAGTTGCAACACATAGGCTAGACGAACTCGAAAAGAAGATTATTTATTCAAATCAGGTTTAGGCATGCTTCGAACTATCAATATTTTGAAGTTAAAAGTTAAGGAGACCAAAAATTGAAGTAGAACAAACAGAATTGCACACAAAACAGCCCAGAACTCATTAAGCTAACGAATTTCAGAAGTGAAGGCATATGCAAAATGCAGATACATAGCAACAAAATTACAAAGGTCCAGTAACTCATTAGTTAAATGAAAAATAGTAAAGAATAAACTTCCACAAAAACCCAGAATCTCAATGCGTCAAAGTTCCCAAGAGCTTCGATGAACTCCGGGCAATGCTCGCACCAGGAACAGGTTGAATAACAAGGTCTTAATGACCGTGGCTTTCAGCCGGCCAAAATAGAATACAAAACAAGAGAATAGCAAAAACCCCAATTTTTAGTTAAGAAATATGTCGATTAAAGTCTTTGTCCCTAGAAGGGAAATGGGGGGGGGGGGGGGGGGGGGGGGGTAAATAGCAGTTAAAATTACAACGAACACATGAGGAAACAAAATAAATCAAACAAGAAACAGGGAGAGAAAACATGCAAAATCAGTTCGAAATCAATTTAGGAGAGAAATCCGGTAAACCCTAATTTTTAGTGAAAGTGTAAATCACAGAAATCCAAACGAAATCGGACTCACATAATACAGTATTGAACGTTTGTAGACGAGATATGGGCCATATTCAAACGGTTGAAATTGAACAGGCAGAATCAGAGAGATAGTACTTGCCATGTTTAGGCAAGTACTAAGTGATACCATGGAGAAATACCCAGTAGTGGAGAAACACTAATATGGTAAGTAAATGATGGGAGAATCCCGTTATTGCCGGGATTAGGGGAAGATTTGGAGAAGGCGATGATTAGGGTTTTTGGTGGGGGAGGAGCATTTGAGGGCGGCTAGGCAGAGACAATGGGTCTCTAGGGTTAGGGCTTGGGTTATAAGAGAATGGGGTTGAGGGTTGTGAGCCGTTGATCGTTTTTTATCAAGGACTGAGGTTTAAGGAGATTTAGGTCGGTTTTGGAATGGGAAGGGTCGTTTGGGGTTATTGGGCTTAGGTCATTGGGCCAATTTGGTCCGAAAATTACTTTAAAAGTTGGGCCAACTCTTAAGTACACACAATTTATCAAAAAAAATAATTTATAAAAAATTATTAGTAAATAAATAAAAAAGAAATTTATGCACTAAAATGATTTAAAATAAATATTTAGCATTATAAAAAAATAAAATACTATTTTGACACAAATAGTATAAATAAGGAGCCTTTGTGTATGAATATAGGCTATTATTGCAAAATTAAATAAATAGCTTAAAAAATATAAACATAATTATACGAAATGAAGTGAAAATATTATGAAACATGTATAAGGATTCAAAATAGTAATTTGGATGATTAAGTCATCACAAATAATTTAAAGGGATAATTACTAAATATTTATGTAATTTAATGCAAGAAAATTAATCTAAAAGCTCTAAAAATTATGGGAAATTGTAAAAGGTGCTTGTGTAAATCTTGTAAATTAAATAATTATACAAAATGATATTTTGAAAGTATTTATGCTTATTTAAAAAATATGAGGGCAAAATTGGGTATCAACAGTCAGTGTAGTTATAAATTGTAATGAGAGCACAATATGCCAAGTGTTAGGATTCAGGAATTAGGACTCGTGCATTGCAAGTATTCTGAGGTTCGGTACCTAGTGGAGGTTATTGGCTAAAACCTGGGGTGAAATCGCTCCCCTTTGTTGAGTTGTTACTTGCCTTTCCTTTATATGTGATCACCGGATTTAAAATGTGTTCCGTTTATTCTGCTGTCTCATTATTATGGTGTTCCGCTGTTAGTTGTTGCTTTTTTTTTCTTACTTTAATTTCTGTATTAATGCGTAGTCTTTATATAGATATTGTACTCTGTTGTTTCTACACTTATACTTGTCCAGATTATCTAGTCCAATAGGTGTCTTGACTGTTCCTCGTCACTAATCCACTGAAGTTAGTCTTGATACTTGTTGGGTACCGCTATGGTGTACACATACTATACTTTTGCACATTTTTGTGCAGATCTAGGTATTTCGAAGTCAGTTGATCGTTAGCTAGCTGTACAGATTGTTGCTATGAAGACTCAAGGTAAACCTGATGCTGCGTTCGCAGGCTTCTGAGTCACCTTCTGATTTTGTATTTACATTGTTTACCTTATTTCAAAATAGTTATTTATGCTGTAGAGCTTATGACTTGTACTACGGGTTTTGGGATTGTAAATTTTATAGAGATTTCTATTTCAAAATGGTTAGACGTTACTTAAATATTATTGTTATTTCAGTTAATGCTAGGGTTACCTAGTCCCTAAGACTAAGTGCCATCCCGGCACCCAATAGAGAAATTTTGGTTCGTGACATAAACCATTTTATGGTTTCATTTTTGGTATTGTCATTTTCTTGTCTCCGTTCACCTTAATTCATCTGCTTTCTTTCTTGTGTTTTATAGCGTGGTTGCAATTAACTTAGATGGTGTGACAATGGGTTTCCAGCTCAAGAAAACAAGGTGCTAAACAGAGTAAAAGAAAGAGATGTAAAGTTGTCTATGTGGAGGAAGTCAGTTGCGTTTCTTGTTGTATTCGTGCTATGGAATTGGTTAAGTTTTTCTGATTTTAATTGATGTAATTTGAGTAAGTAGATGCAAAGTTGGCTAGGTAGAAGAAGTTTTTTGTGTTTGTAGTTGTGTTCATGCTATGGAATTGGCGGTGCCTATATATATAAACAATCACTCTTTTAGATGATTTTCACTGTAAAAGATTAAATCATAGTTTGAGAGTCATGTAGAGGAACTAATTTATACTTTGGCGAGTTAACAAAAGAAAAATTGAAGGACAAGTGACAACATGTGAAAAAAGTAATCCCCGCACCAACATTCTTTGTTATATTCCAGTAATTCTTCACATATCTCCTTTTCCTCAAGTTTTGCCATGTTTGCAGTTTCTTTCTTGAGCTTCACTTCATATGAAGACTTAACACATTTACAAAATTGCATTTTACTTCTTCCCCACTCCAGTTTTTGGCTCAATTAGACCAAATATGTCTAGCACATATTTTGTGCTTTGCATTACATAAGCATTCCTTAATGGTTGGAACCAGGCTCTACAAAACAAGAAAATAGTAATTTTATTCAATAATAAAATGCAAAAAAATTATACTATAAAATAGTAAGAGATTATTAAAAAGACAATACCTTTTCCACGTTTGACATAATTGTTAAGCTCACTCCATCTCTTAAGTCTAAGTCTGAAATCAGATTTTCAATGAATCGGGTCCCTGTGTATTTTGTCTCCTAGTCAACAACAACCCATTCTATAAAAAATATTTGATTATTCCAATTTTTACCAACATCTACTAGTAACTCACCTTTATATAACCCCTTCAAGAAGCATCCATTAAATCTAATAGTTTTCCTATAACATTCTAACCATCTCCTTTTAAGAGCATCAAAACACATAAAAATATACAAACAAGTTCTTTTTAAGTATTGTATCCTTATCTATCGTGATCCAACAAGAACTCCCAGAGTTGTGTTTTTAGTGATATCAGCATAGTCACACAACCTGAAAAATTCCAACTTCTAGTCCCCCATGAACTGCTTGAGTACCATGCACTTAGCTCTATAACAGATAGTCCTTCCCACATATAACCCCTCCTAACCCATAACTCACTCCTTAGTTTTCCATAATTTAATATTTGGTTGGGATATAATATCGTCTTGTATTTGCATGCAATATACTTGGAAGTGCACAACTTGTTTTTATTTTTGATAATGCATTAATAAATTGGTTGGTACTTCATCACAATAAAGTCACCAGAATCTATGTTAATGCTTGCATATAACTCCCATGTACATAGCCTGTTACTATTAAACTTTACTCTAATCTTGTATTTATCATTAGGCCAAGTTTGATATGCACTTTGTACTCTATAGAATGAGATTGTACTGCTTCCCTAAATTGCACAACATTCTTAAAGACCATACTAAGCTCAAAGATAGTTGTTTCACAATATGGGTAAAACCTTGATTTCTTATATTTCCTTATAACTAGTAAGT
This sequence comes from Nicotiana paniculata, assembly GCA_005239505.1. NCBI lineage: Eukaryota > Viridiplantae > Streptophyta > Magnoliopsida > Solanales > Solanaceae > Nicotiana > Nicotiana paniculata. The sequence continues at coordinate 30,058 of ML326650.1, read as the reverse complement.
CAGCACCATTTTTCAGCCCGAACATCTAACTCATCTCTAATATCATCACTTCCATTATCTGAACTATTATAGTAGTCCTCATTCCTCCATAATCTTCCAACATATACTTGTCTCTTTTGTTTGGCCTACATGTGATCAAACCCTTTGTCTGCTCCAGCCTCTCCTAACTTAACCTCTAGTGTTGTAGTAGGATTATTCCCTGTCTTTGGCTTTTGATGGTTGTTTCTTCTTCTTTCTTACCTTAATGATCTAGACTCGCTGTCTAGCTCACTATCATCTTCCTCAGGTATAACACCTAATCCATGTTCACTACTCTCCAGACTTGAAGGCAAAATAGTGTTGCCATCTCCTAGATTAGTATTTTATTCCTCTCTAGTCAAATATTTGTTTTTTATACATGTTCAATGTAAAGTTGGTTGTATACAATATTTATATTTTCTAAGCCATCTATTGTTTCGCGAGACCCTTATTTATTAAATTGTCACCAACCTAGCTGATTCGCTTCTAGGTTGATGTTTGGTTGTGCCTTAAAAATCTAAATGGGACACCCTCTTCCACTCAACCAATATCGGTAATAAACAAATTAAGAAAAGAACCATGTTTAAGGTGAGATACAATATTCAAAATTTGGTTGTTATTTTCCATGGAACAAAAATATTGAAATTAGGGTTAAATACATAGAATCCTCCAACAATTTCGTATCCCATATCCTTTATATAATAGCTCAATTCAACAAAAGAAAAGTAGTCTTTGTCAATAGGAATTACCTTCATTTCTCTCTCACCAATGTGTTTCTGGTCAGGCGCTTTGTTAAAAGTTCCACCATGGTGGAAAAGAAAAAGAATATATTCCTCTGCCATTATTGAATTTACCCTGACATGAAAACAAAAAAAAGGAGAAGAAAGTCACTATCAGAAGATTCTCGACTCATTGTTTTTCAAAATTAAAAACCCCAGCATTTGTATCAATTTTTCAATATACCACGACAAAAAAAATGTAATACATGGACAAATCGACACTTACCAGTACAACTGTCACGACTCAATTTCTCCTGTAGGCTGTGATGACGCCCAACGTTACCGCTAGGCAAGCCAACAATGAATTAACTTTATAATCCTTTCTTTTAAAGATTTGAAATAGTTGATTTTTAGTTTATGCATAAATAAGAAGTAAAAATTTAATAAAGATGAGAGATCGAAATTTTAGAAAGCAAGTGAGATAAGAAAAATAACCCAAAACCATCAAGTGTCTACTAGCATAAGTCTCCAATACCTGGTGGCACAAGTGTATGAGCTAGTAGTAGAATATACAAAAGAATATTACACTACTGTTTGAAACGAAATAGACAAAGCAAAAGAAAGACTCTGGATGCTGCAGAACGGGCTCAGAAGGCAGCTCACTGCAAAGTCTCAAAGTAGTCAAGAATGCGCGCTAGACTGATATCTAGATGCACCTGCCTCAGATCCTGCACGATTAGTGCAGAAGTGTAGCGTGAGTACATAAACAACATGTACCCAGTAAGTATCCAGTATAACATCGAAGAAGTAGTGACAAGGGGTAGACTCCGACACTTAATATGGGCCAACAATAAAATAATAGAATTATAACTAGGCATGGACTAAATACAACTGAAAACGCTATAACAAGAATAAATGAAAGTTCTTTCACTAATGGTAAGTCCCAATTAATTTCTATCATTTAAAAAATTTATCTCTTAAGACAATGCAACAATATCAATTATAGTTGGGTTTCAAGAATTATTACGCACTGATCACGCCCAACTATGCCTTATAAAAGGACTAAGCGGTCGCTGCAAATATAACCCGGTTCAAGTCCAGAGTCGAATCCCACAGGGAACTAACCTATTCACTACAACTTTTAATAATGCTAAAGACTAGCTCAGACAAATTCCGGATGCAAGATTTCTTTTTGACTAAACAGTGAAATTTATTTAGCTAATGTAAAATGATAATAAAATTAACAATAATCAGGACTAAAATTGAATTCAAGGATAAAAGGATCTAGGGATATTGACTTTCCCAATTGCCAGATTAATTCTTAACTCTTTCGCTATAATCTCGTTGTAATACTCTATGAGGATTATGAGTTCCGGGCTACCGTAATATATCTCGATCAATTACGATAATTTACTAGAAGCATTCTCTCGAACTACTCTAGCTAACATATGCAACTCAGAATTTATCCCACCAAAGCTTTGTTATTTTTAAACCCAGTTTTAATTTCAAGTAATTAATCTCTTCAATTATCCAAATGTGGTGTTATTCAACAACAATCTAACCAAGTGTTCTTTCTCAAGCAACACAAGGCAACTAGACACGATTAATCAAGGGCTCTTTCAATTAACCACAATACAAAACATAGATAAACAATCATAGAACGAACACGACTAGATTATATCAAAATAGAGTTAAAGCTTCATCCAACAATTGGTTCCATCAACCCTAGATTATAGGTTTAGCTACTCATACTAATGGAAAAAAATTCACTAAAATAATTCATAATCAACAAATAGAAGTACGAAGAAGAAGATGAAAACTCTTAGGAATTGATCCGTCTTCTCTCTCTTGTTCTTGCCTTTAAAATCTTCTAAAACCAGCTATCCCTGACTTCTGGGCGAGTTTAGGATTCATAAAGGTTTAGGTTAGTCACCTAAGAAATTACATAATTAACCCTGCATGTTTGGCTTCCGCGGCCCGTCCGCGGCCGCGGATTTTGCGTTGCTTCTCTGCCTTGAGTTTGCGGGCTAATTCGTGGCCGCACACCTGGATGGGTCGGTTCACTTGCTTTTCTAGCTCCTTTTCGACAAGTCTAGCCTTCGATTGGCCTTCCACGCTTCATAATGACTCCAAAACACTTTTTAGCTCCCTCCTAACACGGAGTGGCTCCTGAAAAACATTAATTTCTTAATTAGAGCATTTTGTTATCTTTTACATTCAAATATCAATAAAGTGCGGCTAAAATAGAGTGTAAATAGCGTCTAAATTGCATAAATATAGGCTACTATCAACACCCCACATTAAACCATTGCTCGTCCTCGAGCAATAAAACTACACTCCACAAAGGTCTAACTTCACTGAGCGACTTCCCTACTCGTCACACCAAGAATATATCACAAAGAATGAGTACATTAGTGTAACATCTACACCTCAAGAGTTGACTCCCTCTAGCCACGCGATGTTCCTAACCGGCTTACTTACTCTAATTCAGAGATCCAGACTTACCTCTGCTTCATGAATCAAGTGCCTACTCACAACAAAAGAGACTCATTTCATAATCAATAAAATTCACACACATTGAGGAACTTTTAAAAGGAATAGAATTCACTCCCTAAGCACTTTAATACATTTATTTTACAGTCAAGTCCACACCTAAGTTAAACCAATATTTTCATCTTTAACACCACATATACCACCCCACACATCTTTGAGCACAATCACCTTAAAAGCCACCAAATAATTATTTCCAATCAACATGATACACGATTAACAATGTTCTTCTCTTTTTTTTTCACAAGTGTCTTTTCCAACAAGATATACCTTTCTCCTTATTTCCCTAGTTCCACTCTAAAGCTCTACCAACTACCCCACACTTTATCCTTTATAAATTCATAGTAGTTCAAGCGCTTACGAGAGGTAAAAGGTTCAAAAAGATGGTCAATTTAAACAAGGGACATGGCTTGTAATGTGATTGCCAAGGAAATAGGATTACAGGCTCAACGGGGTTAACTATGGTGCATAGCAATTAGGTGGGTGGAGTATGCATATATATGGTTCAACAAAGAAATTCCTATATCACTCTCCAGACTAAACAAGACTACTATTTCGCTTTGCAGACACACAAAGCAAGTTCTAGGCATCAAATGTCATACATAGAATACAACAAGTCTCACACACACATGGCACATGACTCACTTCAGATTAGGTCATCAGACACTTAGCTCGGAGTAATTAAGCCAAATTAAGCACACACAGTACAAGGCATTCTTACAAGAGTCAACAAATGAGCCTAAGGGTCACACTAAGGTGCCCTCTATATTCAAGGCATTACGAAGTTAAGATATCCTATCTAATTCTGCCCATAGCCCATAAGTTCCTTAAAAAAATAAAACTAACTACACCCGGTTCAAATGAAACCCTTGGAAAAGAACCATGGTTTAAAGAAAAACCAAGGGGGAATCGATATGTCACGACCCAAAATCCAACACAGGTCGTGATGGCGCCCAACACCGGAGTCAGGCAAGCCAACAATTGTTTACTAGTGAGATTATCCTTATTTAACATACCAATTCCACATATTACCAAAGTTTTAAACTTAGATCATTTAAATAAAAGCGGAAAAATTAACCAAATTAAGTAAATACAGCCACAATGATCATGATCCGATATATATATATATACAGTCCCAAAATAAAGAGTCTACTATATGCGTATCAGGAACTAGTGTCACAAGTCAACAAGCGAACTAGTAGAATATACAAAAGATGATATAAGTTGTACTGCTTTCTGAGAGAAGCAGACATAAATAAACAAGAGATAACTCCATAGCAATGCTGAGAATCGCCAAGGGAGGCAGCTCACCGTGGAGTCAGGTCCAGAATATATGTTAAGCTCCGGTCGGATAACCAGAAACACCAACCTCGGAACCTGTAAAATTAAGTACATAAGTGCAGCATGAGTACATAAATATATATGTACCCAGTGAGTATCCCACATAACATCGAAGAGATAGTGGCGAGAGGTCGACATGACACTCACTAAGGTCCAACAATAATAATAAAAAATAGGATATAATGAAATGCAGTAGACATGTGAGACAGTAGGCAGCAGATGCCTATCAATACAGAAATGCAGGAAACTACTGAAAATAAGCAACAATGTACACTTTCCTTTCCCCCCAAAATATATGTCCAGTCAATATCAATGGAAGCAGTACCAAATAGCCAAGTGCACACAAGGGTAAGACAACTGGCCGGAGTCATAAGGAAATATCTAGACACTGAATAGACGTAAAGCTTCCCCCGCTCGCGAATAATACCTGCGACTCGGGTGATGACACATTTATATACAATTTCCATAAAGCTTCCCTCGATCGCGAATCATACCTGCGATTCGAGTGCTGACACACTTATATACAATTACTATAAAGCTTCCCTCAATCGCGCATCATACATGTGATTCGAGTGCTGACACACTTATATCGATTTATCATAAAGCTTCCCTCGATCACGAATCATACTTGCGATTCGAGTGCTGACTCTCATATGTACATATATATATATATATATATATATATATATATATATATATATATATATATATATATATATATATATATATATATATATATATACTGAAATATCAAAAACTCAGTAGGGGCTATACCTGTAACATGGATTAATCAACTGGGAGTTCAAGTGCAACTTTCCACATTTCCATATCAATTAAAAAGCAATAGGCAGCTCAAAGAACACCCAAGATACATATAAGGCACATAGAGAGATGCTTGTGAGCCCTAAAACTACCCGACATAGCATGATAGTCGCTACGTACGGACTCTCGTCACTTAGTACGCACGTGGACTCCAAAACAAGTAAACTCAACACATATAACACCTATGGGTACAATTCCCACTTACAAGGTTAGAAAGGAGACTCACCTCATGTCGAATCTACCCCGCGGACCAAGGATGCGCCCGAACTCCGAACTCTATACCCGAGGACTCGCAACTAGTCAAATATGGTACAATGACATCAATGCATGCTCAAAGTAGGGTAATTATCCTATTTATTCAATAGATCAACATTCTTGAAGAATTCCCAAAATTCAACCCCGGGCCCGCATTATCAATTTCCGAAAATTCTCGAAGCAATCGCTCACCCGAAGCCTAAGGATCGTTAATATACAATTTATACATGAATTTATAGCAATAAATGGGTAATTCACCAATTTCTCAAGAACCCTAAATTACTACCCAATTCTTGATTTTTCAATGATTTAGTAGAGAGTTTAACTAGTAATTCATGTTTGAAACTAGTGTTAGAGTGGAATTTACTTACCTCTTTAGTGGTTAGGTCGTGGAACCTCTTTCCCCAAGCTCCCAAGTCTCTAATGGTGGTGGAAAATGAAAGAAATGGGGTGAAATCCCGTGTTTTAAAGGAAACACACTGCCTGGCCTAAAGGGGTTCCGCACCTGCGGCTCGAGGACCGCACCTGTGGTTTCGCGCCTGTGAGCTGGGGCTCGCACCTGCGGAACTGGATGTGAAGGGCAGGGTTCGCACCTGCGGAGGGATTTCCGCACCAGCGGTTTTGCTTCTGTCGACTTTTGCCGCACCTGCGAGAAAGGGGGACCTCACCTGGGGTCGCACCTGCAATGATTTGGACCGCAGGAGCGGTCCCGCACCTGTGACTGGGCAACCGCGCCTACGGTCACACTAGAACAGGTGCACCATCAGCTCTTTTAGCTGGGTTTTAGTCTGTTGGGTGCCCAGGAGGCCCTGTGGGCCCACCCGATCCCTCGTCCAAATATACCAACAAGTCCCAAATCATAGTACGGACTCGCTCGAGCCTTCGAAACACCTAAAAAAATGCTAAAACTCAAAATCACACCTCAAAACCCCATGAACCAAACTTAGGAACTTTAAGTTTTCTAGACTTCGCTAAAAACGCGTCGAACCGACCTATACTACTCGTAATGACACCAAATTTTGCAGGCAAGTCATAAATGACATAACAGAACTATTTCCACTCTCATAATTCTGTTTGGACCTCGATCAACGAAAACATGTCTAAAACCACAATAGGAACTTAAAGAACTTCTTATTTCAATATTGGCGCCGAAACGCTCCCGGGTCATTAGAAACCCATTCCGATCATATGCCCAGGTCCAAATTCATCACACGACGCTACCGGAAACTTGATTCTGAGGTTGGTTACCCAAAATATTAACCGAAGTCAAACTTGGCTTTAAAGGCTAACCCTAAGGAACCAATTGTTCCTATAGCACTCTAAACACCTCCGAATCCCGGACCACCAGTCCCCGCAAGTCATAAATCATAAAAGCCGCTATGGGAAGTTTCATTTAGGGGAACGAGGTCCGATAATGCAAAATGATCGGTCGGGTCGTTACATTCTCCACCTCTTAAACAAATGTTCATCCTCGAACGGGTCTAGAATCATACCTGAAGTGCCGAATATGCGCGGATATCTGCTCTGCATGTCCTCCTCGGACTCCCACTTCGCCTCCTCAACTGGATGGCCCTTCTGTTGGAACTTTACGGCAGAAACTCTCTTGGACCTCAACTGGCGTTCCTATATATCAATAATAGCAACTAGCTCCTCCTCGTAGCCCAACCTCTCATCCAACTGAATAGTGCTGAAAACAACCACGTGAGAGAAGTCATCGTTGTACCTTTGGAGCATGGATACATGGAAAACTAGATGAACTCTTGATAAATTGGGAGGCAAGGCCAGCTCATAAGCAACCTCCCCAACTCGCCTCAACACCTCGAATGGACCTATAAACCTCGGGCTCAGCTTGCCCTTCTTCCCAAACCTCATAATAACCTTCATAGGCGAGACTTTCAACAAGACCCTTTCTCCCTCCATAAATGATACACACACGCCCTACGATCCGCGTAATTCTTATGTCTGGACTGTGATGTACAGAGCCTCTCTTGAATCAACTTCACCTTCTCCAAGGCATCCCTCACCAGGTCGGTTCCATATAACTTAGCCTCGCCAGGCTCAAACCACCTGATAGGAGAACGACATCGCCGACCATACAAAGCCTCAAATGGTGCCATCTCAATGCTGGACTGATAACTATGATTGTAAGAAAACTCGGCCAAAGGAAAGAACTGGTCCCACTGACCTCCGAAGTCAATCACACATGCCCTGAACATGTCCTCCAATATCTGAACTATACGCTCCGACTGACCATCAGTCTGAGGGTGAAATGATGTGCTGAGGTCTATCTGGGTGCCCATATCACTATGCAATGCTCTCCAGAATTGCAAGGTGAACTGAGGACCTCGATCTGATACAATGGACACCGGCACACCATGCAGCCGGGCTATCTCCCGAATGTAGATCTGGGCCAACCTCTCAGAAGTATATGAAGTAGCTACTAGAATAAAATGCGCCTATTTGGTCACTCTATCCATAATGAGCCAAACCGTGTCAACCTTCCGCAAAGTCCAAGGCAACCCAACCACAAAGTCCATAGCGAGGCGCTCCCATTTCCACTCAGGAATGGGCATCTGCTGAAGTAGGCCTCCTTGCCTCTGGTGCTCATACTTCACCTGCTGGCAATTAAGACACCTAGTCACATACTCCACAATGTCCTTCTTCATCCGTCTCCACCAGAAATGCTGCTTCAAGTCACGATATATCTTCGCAGCACCAGGATGAATAGAATACCGAGAACTGTGTGCCTCCTCTAGAATCCTCTCCCTCAGGCCATCAACATTAGGAACACATAAGCGGTCCTGAATTCTCAGAACACCATCTTCTCCAATAGTAGACTCTTTGGCCCTACCCTGAACCTCCCGAAGCTCTGCTAAGCACGGATCATAGATTTGCCGAGCCTTAATCTCCCACAATAACGAAGACTGCGCAACCACACGAGCTAAAACTCGACGAGGCTTTGAAAGGTCTAACCTCACTAGGCGATTGGCCAAGGACTGAATGTCCAAGGCTAGAGGTCTCTCCTCTGCTACAATATAAGCCAAGTTACCCATACTCTCCGCCTTCCTGCTCAAAGAATCCACTACCACATTTGCCTTGCCCAGGTGATAAAGAATGGTGATATCATAATCTTTCAATAACTAAAGCCATCTGCGCTGCCTCAAATTAAGATCCTTCTGTTTGAACAAGTGCTGCAAGCTACGGTGGTCTATATAAACCTCACAGGACACTCCATACAAGTAGTGCCTCCAAATCTTAAGAGCATGAACAATCTCTGCCAAGCTCCAAATCGTGCACAGGGTAATTCTTCTCATGAACCTTCAGCTGGCGTGAAGCATAAGCAATAACTCTCCCCTCCTGCATCAATACACACCCCAAGCCAACGTGTGAAGCGTCGCAATATACTGTGTACATCCCAGAATCGGAAGGCAATACTAGAACTGGTGCTGAGGTTAATGCTGTCTTGAGCTTCTGAAAGCTCGCCTCACACTCGTCAGACCATCGAAACTGGGCATTCTTTCTGAGTCAATCTAGTCAATTGAGCTGCAATTGAAGAGAAACCCTCCACAAATCGGCGATAATATCCTGCTAGGCCAAAAAAGCTCCTGATCTATGTAGCTGAAGTAGGACGTGACCAACTCTGAACTGCCTCGATCTTTTAAGGATCAACCTCGATACCCTCCCCAGAGACCATATGCCCCAAAAATGCCACGGAATCCAACCAAAACTCACAGTTGGAGAACATAGCATATAGAATCTGTTCTGGAAAAGTCTGGAGCATAACTCTCAAATGCTGCTCGTGCTCCCCCAGGCTATGTGAGTAAATCAAAATGTTGTCAATGAAGACAAAGACAAAGGAATCAATATACGGCCTGAATACCCTATTAATCAAGTCCATGAATGTTTCTGGGGCATTAGTCAAGCCAAAGGACATCACCAGGAACTCATAATTACCATATCTCGTACGAAAAGCAGTCTTCGGAACATCTAAAGCCCGAATCCTCAAAAGATGATACCCCGATCGCAAATCAATCTTAGAAAACACACGAGCACCCTGCAACTGGTTAAAAAAATCATCGATGCGCGGCAAGGGATACTTGTTCTTAATGGTAACCTTGTTCCACTGGCGGTAATCAATACACATCCGCATAGACCCATCCTTCTTCTTCACAAATAAAACTGGAGCACCCCACGACGATACACTCGGTATGATGAACCCCTTAGCTAACAACTCCTCAAGCTTCTCCTTCAACTCATTCAAATATTTTGGAACCATACGGTATGGAGGAATAGATATAGGCTGGGTGTCTGGAGCTAAATCAATGCAGAAATAAATATCACGGTTCAGAGGCATGCCCGGAAGATCCGAAGGAAAAACATCCGCAAACTCTCGAACCATTGGCACGAAATCAATTTTCGGAGACTCAGCGGTGGTGTCTCGCACATAATAAAAATAGGCTAGACAACCCTTCTCGACAATATGTCGAGCCTTCAAAAATGAAATAACCCGGCTGGCTGCACTAACTGAAGAACCCCTCCACTCCAGCCTAGGCGACTCGGGCATGGCTAAAGTAACTGTCTTGGCATGGCAATCAAGCACGGAATGATAAGGAGATAGCCGATCCATGCCTAGAATAACCTCAAAATCAACCATGTCGAGCAATAAAAGGTCAGCTCTGGTCTAGAACCCATAGAAGGTGATCACACAAGACCGATACACACGGTCTACCACCACAGAATCGCCCACAAGAGTGTACACATATATAGGAGATCCCAAGGACTCACGAGAAACATCCAGAAAAGGAGCAAATAGGGCTGAAACATATGAATAAGTGGATCCTGGATCAAACAATACTGAAGCCTCTCTACCACATACTGAGATAATACCTGTGATTACGGCGTCTGAGGCCACTGCATCTGATCTGGCTGGAATATCATAAAATTTGGCTGGAGTACCGGAAGACTAGGCTCCACTAGTGAACAAGAGCTGACTGACCTCCCCCTGACTGGCCTCCACCTCTAGGACGACCCCTGGCGACCTGTCCTCCACCTCTAGGTGGCCGGACTGCTGGTGCTGAACTCATAGGCTGATAAACCTGCTGCACTATCTTGCCCTGAAACCTGGGACAAGCACTCCTCACATGGCCCAGATCCCCGCACTCGTAACATCTCACAAGTGACATATCCTGCTGTCCCGAAGAAGAAGAATCCTGAATGGTCGGAGAGCGATGTGAACCCTCAGTCATAGCACTGAAATGGGAACTGGAGGATCTCTGGAGACTGGAGTAACCACTAGGAGAACTCTGATAGCTGGAGGACGGTAGGAGCGCTCTGGCATGACACTGAACTGGGGCCTAACTCGGACACCTCGGGGAGCTGGTGGAGGTGCTGAATAAGAAGGCCTGCTTGGCTGACCACCCCCAAAGCGACCTCTACTCCTAGATGGGGCATCCCTAAAATCTCCTGAGAACCTAGCCCTCTTTTCCTACTAACCCTTCTCCCTGCTCCTCAACCGATAACCCTCGATCCTGCGAGTAATCTCCACTACGAGCGGATAAGGAGTACCCATCTCCACCTCTCGAGCCATGGTGGATCTAATACTTGATGCAACCCTGCTACAAACCTCCGCACTCTCTCAGCGTCGGTGGGTAATATCATAAGTGCATGGCGTGACAGCTCTGAAAATCTGGCCTCATAATCTGTCACGGACATCTGCCCCTGCTTTAACCGCTCAAACTGACCCCGCAGCTCTTCCCTCTTAGAGGGTGGAATACATCTGTCCAAGAACATCTGTGTGAACTGCTCCCAAGTGACAGTAGGAGAATCTGCTGGCTTGCTGAGAATATAAGACTGCCACCACCTGCGAGCTCTGCCTCTAACTGGAATATGGTGAAATCCACTCCATGGGATGCTAGGATCCCTATGTTGTGCATTCTATCCCTTCACCTATGAATGAAGTACTGGTAATCCTCACCTCGCTCACCCCCGAAGAATGGAGGATGCAATCAAGTCCATCTGTCTAACATCTTCTGCTGATTGCCATTCGCAGCTGGTCTGGACTCCGGAGCTGCTACTACAGGCTGGGTAACACCCATGGGCAGTGTATCCAGGGTGTGATGTAATGCTACTGTCAGTCCTACGGCCTGGGCAGTAGGGGTCCGGGCTCTCCCTCCCGCCTGAGAAGTGGCAGGATTTGCTGGAAATAAACCAGCATGGGACATAGTGTCCATAAATCTCATCATACGGCCCATGACTGCCTGGAAGCCCGACGTCGTCATAAAATATACTGGTGCAGGATCTGCTGGAGGCACCTCATCGTGCTCCTCTATAATAGGGTCCTCTGGTGGCGGGACCGGAATAGCTCTGGGACGCCCTCGTCCCCTACCACGGGCCCGTTCCCTCCTCCGGCCTCTGCCAGCGGGGGTAGCGGCCCTTCCCGGATCTGGAACATCAGATGCGCGCGTCCTCACCATCTGTGAGAGAATAGAAGAATGAATTTAATAAATCATCGACTGCACGATAGAATAAGAACAAATACAGGTTTCCTAACACCCTATAGCCTCATGAGGATAAGTACAAACGTCTCCGTACCGATCCGCAAGAATCTACTGGGTTTGCCCGTGACTCGTGAGACTTACGTGAACCTAGTGCTCTGATACCATATTTTCACGACCCAAAATCCAACACAGGTCGTGATGGCGCCCAACGCCGGAGTCAGGCAAGCCAACAGTTGTTTACTAGTGAGATTATCCTTATTTAACATACCAATCCAACATATTCCCAAAGTTTTAAACTTAGAGCATTTAAATAAAAGCGGAAACATTAACCAACTTAAGTAAATACAGCCACAATGATCATGATCCAATATATATATATATATATATATATATATAAAGTCCCAAAATAAAGAGTCTACTATATGCGTGCCAGGAACTAGTGTCACAAGTCAACAGGTGAACTAATAGAATATACAAAAGATGATACAAGTTGTACTGCTGTCTGAGATAAGTAGACAGAAATAAACAAAAGATAACTCCATATCACTGCTGAGAATCGCCAAGGGAGGAAGCTCACCGTGGAGTCAGGTTCAGAGTATATGTCAAGCTCCGGTTGGATAACCGAAACACCAGCCTCAGAACCTGTACAATTAAGTACAGAAGTGCAGCATGAGTACATAAATATATATGTACCTAGTGAGTATCCCGCCTAACCCCGAAGAGGTAGTGGCTAGAGGTCGACATTACACTCACTAAGGTCCAACAGTAATAATACAAAATAGGATATAATGAAACGCAGTAGACATGTGAGACAGTAGACAACATATACCTATCAATACAGAAATCCAGGAAACTATAGAAAATAAGCAACAATGTACACTTTCCTTTTCCCCCCAAATATCTGTCCAGTCAATATCAATGGAAGCACTACCAAATAGCCAAGCGCACACAAAGGTAAGACAACCGGCCGGAGTCATAAGGAAATATCTAGACACTGAATAGACGTAAAGCTTCCCCCGCTCGCGAATCATACCTGCGACTCGGGTGCTGACACATTTATATACAATTTCCATAAAGCTTTCCTCGATCGCGAATCATACTTGTGATTCCAGTGTTGACACACTTATATATACCATTACAATAAAGCTTCCCTCGATCGTGCATCATACCTGCGATTCGAATGCTTCCACACTTATATCGATTTATCATAAAGCTTCCCTCGATCGTGAATCATACCTGCGATTCGAGTGCTGACTCTCATAAGTACATATATATATACCGAAATATCAAAAATTCAGTAGGGGCTATACCTGTAACAGGGATTAATCAACTAGGAGTTCCAGTGCAACTTTCCACATTTCCATATCAAGTCAAAAGTAATAGGCAGCTCAAAGAACACCCAAGATACATATAAGGCACATAGAGGCATGCTTGTGAGATCTAAAACTACCCGACATATCATGATAGTCGCTACATACGGACTCTCGTCACATAGTACGCACGTAGCCCCCAAAACAATCACATAGCACATATAACACCTACAGGGACAATTCCCTCTTACAAGGTTAGAAAGGAGACTCACCTCGTGTCGAATCTACCCCGCGGACCAAGGATGCGCCCGAACTCCGAACTCTACACCCGAGGACTCGCAACTAGTCAAATATGGTACAATTACATCAATGCATGCTCAAAGTAGGGTAATTATCCTATTTATTCAATAGATCAACAGTCTTGAAGAATTCCCAAAATTCAACCCCGGGCCCGCACGATCAATTTCTGAAAATTCTCGAAGGAATCGCTCATCCGAAGCCTAAGGATCGTTGAAATACGATCTACTTGAATTTATAGCAATAAATGGGTAATTCACCAATTTCTCAAGAACCCTAAATTACTACCCAATTCTTGATTTTCAATGATTTAGTAGAGAGTTTAACTAGTAATTCATGTTTGAAACTAGTGTTAGAATGGAATTTACTTATCTCTTTAGTAGTTAAGTCATGGAACCTCTTTCCCCAAGCTCCCAAGTCTCTAATGGTGGTGGAAAATGAAAGAAAGGGGGTGAAATCCCGTATTTTAAAGGAAACACACTGCCTGGCCTACAGGGGTTCCGCACCTGCGGCTCGAGGACCGCACCTACGGTCTCGCGCCTGCGAGCTGGGGCTCGCACCTGCGGAACTGGACGGGAAGGGCTGGGTTTGCACCTGCGCAGGGATGGCCGCACCAGCGGTTCTGCTCCTGCGGACTTTTGTCCGCACCTGCGAGAAATGGGGACCTCACCTGAGGTCGCACCTATGATGATTGGGACAGCAGGAGCGGTCCCGCACCTGCGACTGAGCAACCGCACCTACTGTCACACCAGAACAGGTGCACCAACAGCTATTTTAGCTATTTTTTAGCCTCGTTGGGTGCCCGGGAGGCCCCTGGGCCCATTCGAGCTGTCGTCTAAATATACCAACAAGTCCCAAATCATAATACGGACCCGCTCGAGCCTTCGAATAAAATACTAAAACTCAAAATCACACACGAAAACCCCATGAACCAAACTTAGGAACTTTAAGTTTTCTAGACTTCGCGAACAACTTTAAGTTTTTAGCCCCGATAACACGTCTAAAACCACAATAGGAACTTAAGGAACTTCTTATTTCAATATTGGCTGCCGAAACACTCCTGGGTCATCAGAAATGTATTCCGAGCATACGCCCAGGTCAAAAATCATCACATGACGCTACCGGAATCGAAAAAACTCGATTCCAAGGTTGTTTACCCAAAATGTTGACCGAAGTCAAACTTGGCTTTAAAGACCAACCCTAAGGAACTAATTGTTCCTATAGCACTCTAAACACCTCCGAATCCCGGACCACCAGTCCCCGCAAGTCATAAATCATAAAAAGCCTCTATGGGAAGTTTCATTTAGGGGAACAGGGTCCGATAACGCAAAATGACAGGTCAGGTCGTTACACGATACATTACTACAAAAGAAAATCTTTTTGGGTTTTTTTTTTCGTTTGACATTAGTCCCTCAAGAAATCTGTCGAGTGATATCCATCGTCGGGCAAAGTCGAAATTGATTTATATAAATAAACTACAAAACTATTCTATATACAACATACAATAAAGTATTCATGTAACGACCCGATCGGTCGTTTTGCGTTTTCATACCCCGTCCCCCTAAATGAAACTTCCCATAGCGGCTTATTGTTATTTATCACTTGCGGGGATGGGTGTTTCGAGATTCAGAAGTGTTAGAGTGATATAGGAAAACTTGGTTCCTTAAGGTTGGCCTTTAAGGCCAAGTTTGACTTCGATCAACATTTTGAGTAAACGACCTTGGAGTCGAGTTTCGACAGTTCCGGTAGCTTTGTTTGATGATTTCGAACTTGGGTGTATGTTCAGAATGGGTTTTGCATGACCCAGGAGCGTTTCGACGCCCAATAGCGAAATAAGAGTTTCCTTAAGTTCATATTGTCGTTTGGGATGTGTTAGACGTGTTATCGAGGTCCAAATGAAATTCTGAGACTGGGAATAGTTCTGTTATGTCATTCATGACTTCTTAAGAAAATTTGGGGTCATTTCGAGTAGTATAGGTCATTTCGGCGCATTGTTAGTGAATTCAAGAAAACTTAAAGTTCCTAAGTTTGATTCTAGGGGTTTTGAGGTGTGATTTTGAGTTTTCGCGTTGTTTTGGGTGTTCCGAAGGCTCGAGCAAGTCTTTATTATGATTTGGGACTTGTTGGTATATTTGGACGGGGGCTCGGATGGGCCCAGGTGCCTCTCGTGCACCAAACGAGGCCAAAAACCAGTTGAAGCAATTGCTGGTGCACCAGTTCTGGTGTGACCGCAGGTGCGATTACCCAGTCGCAGGTGGGGGATCGCTCCTGCGGTCCCAGCTTCGCAGGTACGGGATCGCACCTATGATACCAACCTCGTAGGTGCGACCTCCAGGTGGGCTGCCTTCCTCTCGCAGGTGCGGGCCCTTTTTCGCAGGTGCGGAGCTACTGGTGCGGACTCTGTTCCGCAGGTGTGAGCCCAGGCCCCTTGTCCCATTTCCGCAGGTGCGAGTATTTACTCGCAGGTGCGAGACCGAAGGTGCGGTCCTTGAGCCGCAGGTGCGGAACCACAGTACGAAGTGAGTTCTTTAAAACATGGGATTATTTTATTTCACCCCATTTTCTTCCTCCATTAGAGAACTTGAAAGCTTGGGAAAGAGCTCCACGACCTAGCTAATAAAAAGGTAAGTGAATTCTACCCTAAAGTTAGTTAATGCATAAATTCCTAGTTGAATTAACTACCTAATTAGTGAAGAATCAAGGATTTGAGTAGTTACCTAGGGCTTTATGAAAATTTAGGGAATTACCCGTTAATTAGCCATGAAATCATACAAAAATCAGATATTAATGATCCTTAGGTTATGGGTAATTGATTCCTTCGAGTCCTTGGGTGTCGAGTTCGGAGTTTCGGGGGAATTCTTGACCCAGGGAGTAGGTTCGACGCAAGGTGAGTCTCCTTTCTAACCTTGTAAGAGGGAATTGTCCCCCTAGGTGATTTAAATGACTACGTGCTATTTTTGTGGGGGCTACGTACGCACAAAGTGACGAGAGTCCGTATGTAGCGACTATTATTATTATGTCCGGGTAGTTAGGCCTACACCATGCCTTGTTTTTTCCTTGAAATGAACTACATGCTTGATGAATTAATGTTATATGTGGCTTTGTTACCCTGAGATCCTGGAATTTGAGAATTTTAAAGGAATTATTCACTGAAAAGTAATTTATGAAGAATATTGTGCGGATTGTGTGTGCATGTGACCGCTTCGCAATTTACATTTCGCGAGCGGAGTGTTATTTCCCCCACTCTCATGGGAGAGGGCCGTACGCCACAATGAGATTGAAAGATACATTATGGTTTGGGCCGTTCGACCCTCGGCAGTGCACATATATGATTATTATGATGGCTCAGGCCGGTTGTCTTTATCCTGTATGCACATGCTAAATTGTTAATGATGTTCATGGATATTGAGTGGGCAGCTATTTAAAAAGAAAAAAAATGAAGTAGTAATTGTTTATTTACTTCTAGTATTTATTTGAATTACAGTTATCTTTAATGTTTACTGTTTTTTATCATCCTCGTATGCCTTTTGCTGATATCATATCCTGTTTAATTATTTTATCATCCTCGTATGTACTCATGCTACGCTTATGTACTTAATTGTACAGGTCCTGAGGCTAGTGCATTTAGTTATCAGACCGGAGCTCGATTCTGAGTATAGACTGGACTTGACTTCACGGTGATCTGCTTCTCCTGACGATCCTCGGAAGCACCATGGAGTTTCTTTTCTTATTCATGTCTATTTCTTCCATTAGTGGGACAATTATATTATATCTTTTGTACATTCTGTTAGTATGCCCGTAGAACTTGTGACACTAGTTCCTGGCACAGACGTGGTAGATATTATGGTTTGCGGGTTTGTATATATTTATATATTGGCTCACGCCTCTTTATGAATGCTTATCATTAAATTGGCTAATTATCTTTTAAATTAATGTTTTGAACTTTAAAACTTGGCACGTGTTGGGATGTTTAATCAAATATGGGAAAAATCCTTAGTAGTCTGAGTGTCGGCTTGCCTAAACCCAGTGTTGGGCGCCATCAGGACCTTAGTTAGTATTTTTGGTCGTGACAACATGGTCAAAGCTCTAGGTTCACGTAGGTCTCACAAGTCACGGGCAAACCTAGTAGAGTCTTGCGGATCGGTACGGAGACTTATGTGCTTATCTTCGGGAGGATATAGGGTGTTAGGAACCCTCTCCTTATTTTTATTCTATCATGCAATCGATGGTTTACTAAATCTCATTCTTCTATTCTCTCACAGATGGTGAGGACGCGTGCATCCGATGTTCCATACCCGGGAGGGGCCACTACCCCCATTGTCCGAGGCCGTGGCAGAGGCGGGGGGAGGGAAACGACCCGAGGTAGGGGACGAGGGCGTCCCAGGGCTATCTGATTTGCACCACCACCAGAGGATCCTACTATAGAGGAGCAGGGTGAGGTGCCCCCAGTAGATCCTGCTATAGTGGACTTTATGACGGCGCCAGGCTTCCAGGAGATCATGGGTCGTATGATGCGGTTTATGGACATTATGTCCTAGGCTGGTTTATTTCCAGCAGATCTTGCCACATCTCAGGCGGGAGGGGGGTCCAGACTCCTACCGCCCAGGCTGCAGGTCAAGCAGCAGCATTATATCATACCTCGGGTACACTGGCCGTGGGTGGGGTCCAGCCTGTAGCAGCAGCACTTGAGCCCAGACCAGCTGCGGACGGCGATCTGCAGAAGTTATTGGATAGATGGACTCAATTGCACCCTCCAGTCTTCGGGGGTGAGCAAGGCGAGGATGCCCAGGATTTTGTTGACAGGTGCAAGGACAGGCTACACAATATGAGGATATTAGAGTCCCATGGAGTGGACTTAACTACTTTCCAGTTAAAGGGCAGAGCTCGCAGATGGTGGTGGTCCTATATTCTCAGCAGGCCAGCAGATTCTCCTCCTATCACTTTGGAGCAGTTCACTAAGATGTTTTTAGACAGGTATATCCCACCCTCTGAGAGGGAAGAGTTGCGGTATTAGTTTGGGCAGCTGGAGCAGGGACATATGTCAGTGACAGATTATGAGTCTAGGTTTTTAGAGTTGTCTCGCCATGCACTCATGATATTACCTACTGATGCCGAGAGAATGCAGAGATTTGTAGCTGGGCTGCACTCAGGTATTAGGGCCAACATGGCCCGAGAGGTGGAGATGGGGACTCCCTATCAGCTGGTGGTCGAGATAGCTCGTCGGATTGAGGGCTATCAATCGAGAGGCAGAGAGAAGGGTTAGCAGGATAAGAGAGCCAGATTCTTAGAAGATTTCAGAGGTGATCAGTTAGGGGCAGAGGTCAGTTTAATAGAGGCCAGTCCAGCAGGCCTCCATATTCAGCACCCCCACCAACTCCCCGAGGTGTTCTACCGAGGCCTCGTTTCAGTGCCATGCCAGAGCGTTCCTACCACCCTCCAGCCATTCAGAGTTCACCTAGTGGTTATTCCAATCATCCGAGATCCCCCAGTCCCTACTTCAGTGCTATGCGAGAGAGTACATATCGTTCTACAGCCATAGAGGGTTCCTCTTTGGGGCAGAAGCCTATGATACCTGGAGGTTGTTATGAATATCGGGATCCATGTCATATGAAGAGGCATTGTCCCAGGTTTCGGGGCAAAGCAGTGCAGTAGGGTTATTAGCCTATGGGTTAAGCACCAGTCGTTAGGCCACCTAGAGGTGAAGGACAGGTCGACAGGGGTCGTCCTAGAGGTGGAGGCCAGTCAGGGGAAGGTCAGCCATCCCCTGTTCATTCTGGCGAAGCTCAGTCTTCTGGTGCTCCAGCTAGATTCTATGCTATTCTTGCCAGATCAGATGCAGTGGCCTCAGATTCCATGATTACAAGTATTATTTCAGTATGTGGTAGAGAGGCATCAGTGTTATTTGATCCATGATCCACCTATTCATATGTTTCAGCATTATTTTCTCATTTTCTGGATGTTCCTCGTGAGTCCTTAGGTTCTCCTATATATGTGTCCACTCCTATGGGCGATTCTGTGGTGGTAGACCGTATTTATCGGTCTTGTGTGGTCACCTTCTGTGGGTTCGATACCCGAGCGGACCTTCTATTGCTCGACATGGTTGATTTTGAGGTTATTCTGGGAATGGATTGGCTATCTCCATACCATGTCGTGCTATATTTCCATGCCAAGACAGTTACTTTATCCATGCTCGAGTCACCTAGGCTGGAGTGGAGAGGTTCCTCAGTTAGTGCAGCCAGTCTGGTTGTTTCATTCCTGAAGCCTCGACACATGGTCGAGAAGGGTTGTCTGGCCTATCTTGCTTATGTACGGGACACCACCGCCGAATCTCCGACGATTGATTCAGTGCCAGTTGTTCAAGAGTTTGCTGATGTATTTCCTTCAGACCTTCCAGGCATGCCTCCGGATCGTGATATTGATTTCTGCAATTATTTAGCTCCAGACACCCAGCCTATGTCTATTCCTTCGTAACGTATGGCTCCGAAAGAGTTGAAAGAGTTGAAGGATTTGAAGGAGCAACTTGAGGAGTTGTTGTCTAAGGGGTTCATCAGATCGAGTGTATTGCCGTGGGGTGCTCCAGTTCTATTCGTGAAGAAGAAGGATGGGTCCATGCAGATGTGTATTGATTACCGCCATTTTTTGACCAGTTGCAGGGTGCTCAGGTGTTTTCTAAGATTGATTTGAGATCGGGATATCACCAGTTGAAGATTCGGGCCGCAGACGTTCCGAAGACTTCTTTTCGTACGAGATATGGCCATTATGAGTTCCTGGTGATGTCCTTTGGCTTGACTAATTCCCCAGCAGCATTTATGGACTTGATGAATAGGGTGTTCAGGCTGTATGTTGATTCCCTTGTCATTGTCTTCATTGATGAAATTTTGATTTACTCACGTAGCCTAGGGGAGCACGAGCAACACTTGAGGGTTGTGCTCCAGACTTTGCGAGAACAAAAGTTATATGGTAAGTTCTCCAAGTGTGAGTTCTGGTTAGATTCCATGGCATTCTTGGGGCATGTGGTATCCAGAGAGGGTATCAAGGTTGATCCTCAGAAGATTGAGGCCGTTCAGAGTTGGCCGCGTCTTACTTCAACTACAGAGATCAGAAGCTTTTTGGGCCTAGCAGGCTATTATCGCCGATTTGTGGAGGGGTTCCCTTCTATTGCAGCTCCATTGACTAGATTGACTCAGAAGATTGCCCCATTCAGATGGTCCGACGAGTGTGAGGTGAGCTTTCAGAAGCTCAAGACAACATTGACCTCAGCACCAGTTCTGGTATTGCCTTCCGGTTCTGGGATGTATACAGTGTATTGCAACGCTTCACGCGTTGGTTTGGGATGTGTTATGATGCAGGAAGGGAGATTTATTGCTTATGCTTCGCGCCTGCTGAAGGTTCATGAGAAGAATTACCATGTGCACGATTTAGAGTTGGCGGCGATTGTTCATACTCTTAACATTTGGAGGCACTACTTGTATGGGGTGTCTTGTGAGGTTTATACAGACCATCGCAGCTTGCAACACTTGTTCAAGTAGAGGGATCTTAATTTGAGGCTACACAGATGGATTGAGTTGTTGAAGGATTATGATATCACCATTCTTTATCATCCGGGCAAGGCAAATGTGGTAGCAGATGCCTTGAGCAGGAAGGTAGAGAGTATGGGTAGCTTGGCTTATATTGCAGCAGAGGAGAGACCTCTAGCCTTGGACATTCAGTCCTTGGCTAATCGCCTGGTAAGGTTAGACCTTTCAGAGCCTCGCCGAGTTTTAGCACATGTGGTTGCTTAGTTTTCATTATTGGGAGAGATCAAGGCTCGACAGTTTGATGATCCGTACTTGGCAGAGCTACGGAAGACCGTGGTTCACGGTGGTGCCAAGGAGGTTACAATTGGCGAGGATGGTGTTCTGAGACTTCAGGGCCATTTATGTGTTCCTAATGTCGATGGCCTGAGAGGGAGGATTCTAGAGGAGGCACACAGTTCTCGGTATTCTGTTCATCCTGGTGCTACGAAGATGTATCGTGATTTGAAGCAGCATTACTGGTGGAGACGGATGAAGAAGGACATTGTGGAGTATGCGGCTAGGTGTCTTAATTGCCAGCAGACTAAGTATGAGCACTAGAGGCCAGGAGGCCTACTTCAGTAGATGCCCATTCCTGAGTGGAAGTGAGAACGCATCACTATGGACTTCGTGGTTAGGTTGCCTCGGACTTTGCGGAAGGTTGACGCGATTTGGGTCATTGTGGATAAATTGACCAAATCGGCGCATTTCATTCCAGTGCATACTACATATACTTCTGAGAGGTTGGCACAGATCTACGTTCGGGAGATAGTCTAGTTGCACGGTGTGCCAGTGTCTATTATATCATATCGAGGTCCTCAGTTCACCTCGCACTTCTGGAAAGCATTTCATAGTGAGATGGGTACCTAGACAGATCTCAGCACAGCATTTCACCCTCAGACTGGTGGTCAGTCGGAGCGTACAGTTCAGATATTGGAGGACATGCTCAGTGTATGTGTGATTGACTTCGGAGGTCAGTGGGACCAGTTCTTGCCTTTGGCCGAGTTTTCTCACAATAATAGTTATCAATCTAGCATCGAGATAGCCCCATTTGAGGCCTTGTATGGTCGGCGATGCCGTTCTCCTATCGGCTGGTTTGAGCCTGGCGAGGCTAAGTTATATGGCACCGACCTGGTGAGAGATGCTTTAGAGAAAGTGAAATTGATCCAGGAGAGGCTCCGCACAGCACAGTCCTGTTGAAGGTCTCGCCGATGAAGAGTATTATGAGGTTCGGAAAGAACGAAAAGCTGAGCCCGAGGTTTATAGGTCCCTTCGAGGTGTTGAGGCGAGTTGGGGAAGTTGCTTATGAGCTAGATTTACCTCCCAGTTTGTCAGGTGTTCATCCGGTCTTTCATGTATCCATACTCTGGAGGTACCACACTGACTTATCTCACGTGGTTAATTTCAGCACTATTCAGTTGGATGAGAGGTCGGGCTACGAGGAGGAGCCAGTTGCTATTATTGATAGGCAGGATCGCCAGTTGAGATCCAAGAGAGTTTCTGCCGTAAAGGTCCAGTGGAGGGGCCAACTAATTGAGGAGGCGACCTGGGAGTCCGAGGAGGACATGCGGAGCAGATATCCGCACTTATTCAGCACTTCAGGTATGATTCTGAACCCGTTCAAAGACGAACATTTGTTTAAGAGGTGGAGAATCTAATGACCCAACCGGTCGTTTTGCATTTTCGGACCCCGTCCCCCTAAATGAAACTTCCCATAATAGCTTATTGTGATTTATGACTTGCGGGGACGGGTGGTTCGGGATTCGGAAGTGTTTAGAGTGATATAGGAACACTTGGTTCCTTGAGGTTGGCCTTTAAGGCCAAGTTTGACTTCGGTCAACATTTTGAGTAAACGACCTCAAAATCGAGTTTCGACGGCTCTGGTAGCTTCGTATGATGATTCGGACTTGGGCGTATGTTCGGAATGGGTTTTGGATGACCCGGGAGCATTTCGGCACCCAATAGCGAAATAAAAGTTTCCTTAAGTTCATAATGTGGTTTGGGACGTGTTTTTGTGTTATCGAGGTCCAAACGGAATTCCGAGATGCGGAATAGTTCTGTTATGTCATTCGTGAGTTGCTCGAAATATTTAGGGTCATTCCGAGTAGTATAGGTCAGTTCGGTGCATTGTTAGCGAATTTAAGAAAAATTAAAGTTGCTAAGTTTGATTCTAAGGGTTTTGAGGTGTGATTTTAAGTTTTAGCAAGGAGTTACGAAGGCTCAACCGAGTCTGTATTATGATTTGGGACTTGTTGGTATATTTAGACGGGGGCTCGGGTGGGCCCAGGCGCCTCTCGGGCACCAAACGAGGCCAAAAACTAGCTGAAGCAATTGCTGGTGCACCAGTTCTGGTGTGACCGCAGGTGCGGTTGCCCAGTCGCAGGTACGGGATCGCTCCTACGGTTCCAGCCTCGCAGGTGCGGGATCGCTCCTGCGGTCCCAGCCTCTCAGGTGCGCCCTCCAGGTGGGTTGCCCTCCTCTCTCAGGTGCGGAGCCGCTGGTGCGAACTCCGTTCCGCATGTGCGAGTCGAGGCCCCTTGTCCCATTTCCACAGGTGCGAGACTGCAAGTGCGGTCCTTGAGCTGTAGGTGCGGAACCACAGTAGGCAGTGTGTTCTTTAAAACACGGGATTATTTCATTTCACCCCATTTTCTTCCTCCATTAGAGACCTTGAAAGCTTGGGAAAGAGATCCACGACCTAGCTACTAAAAAGGTAAGTGAATTCTACCCTAAATTTAGTTAATGCATTAATTCCTAGTTGAATTAACTACCTAATTAGTGAAGAATCAAGGATTTGAGTAGTAACCTAGGTCTTTATGAAAATTTAGGGAATTACCCGTTAATTAGCCATGAAATCATACAAAAATCACATATTAATGATCCTTAGGTTATGGGTAATTGATTCCTTCGAAAATTTCCGGAATCCGAGCATGTGGACCCCGGGGTGTATTTTAGGATTCTTCAAAGTAGGTGAAATAACTAAGTAAATAGGAGAATTCCATACTTATGAGTATAAATTGATATATTTGTATAACAGTTGGCTAGTTTCGAGTCCTTGGGTGTCGAGTTCGGAGTTTCGGGCGCATTCTTGACCTGGGGAGTAGGTTCGAAACGAGGTGAGTCTCCCCCTTATCCTGTATGCGCATGCTAAATTGTTAATGATTTTCATGGATATTGATTGGGAAGTTATTCAAAAAGAAAAAAATGAAGTAGTAATTGTTTATTTACTTCCAGTATTTATTTGAATTACAGTTATGTTTAATGTTTACTGTTTTTTATCATCCTCGTATGCCTTTTGCTGATATCATATCCTGTTTAATTATTTTGTTGGACCTTAGTGAGTGTCTATTCGACCTCTCGTTACTACTTCTTCGAGGTTAGGCGGGATACCCACTCGGTACATATTTATTAATGTACTCATGCTACGCTTCTGTACTTAATTATACAGGTCCTGAGGCTGGTGCATCTGGTTATCAGACCGGAGCTCGATTCTGAGTATAGACTGGACCTGACTTCACGGTGAGCTGCCTTTCCTGACGATCCTCGGAAGCACCATGGAGTTTCTTTTGTTATTCCCGTCTATTTCTTCCAGACAGTGGGACAATTATATTATATCTTTTGTATATTCTGTTAGTATGCCCGTAGGACTTGTGTCACTAGTTCCTGGCACACACGTGGTAGATATTATGGTTTGCGGGTTTGTGTATATATATATTGTCTCACTCCTCTTTATGATTGCTTATGGTTAAATTGGCTATTATCTTTTAAATTAATGTTTTGAACTTTAAAACTTGGCACGTGTTGTGATATTTAATCAAATATGGGAAAAATCCTTAGTAGTCTGAGTGTCGTCTTGCCTAACCCTGGTGTTGGGCACCATCACGACCTGAGTTAGTATTTTTGGTCGTGACAATTCCCACCCCACACTTAGAAAGATGGAATCCCCATGTCATACAAGATAAAGTAATGTGAAGTAAAGGAACTTCCCTGGTAGATCAGTCTTGATCGGAGACAGTGTCGGGGTCCAGGTGACATGCCCTCCCCAGCGCACGCAGCCAGGACATTATTTTCTTCTCGGACTTTCCATTTTGGGTGGCTAAGGCATCAACTCTATTCCCTAACTCCGTGATGGAAGTGCGCGGTCCTGTCATGTCTTGTTCTAGGGCTGTCATTCCCATGCTCTGTCTGTCCTAGGATGGTCCCTCAGCTGCGGCAACTTGTTCCTGTGGGGGTGAGGATGGACCAATCTCCTCATGCTCTTCATTGCCCTCCTCCGGCGTATCAGAATCGTCACTATGAGTCGCTTCATGTTCCACTGGGTCTCTCCCGATGGTCACTTTGTCTGCTCGGAACTTAGTTTCTTTCTTGACCTTGCCATCCGCATTTGGGTTCTTAGGCATCCTTGCTGCCCGACACAATCTTGTAACCAGAGAGGGGAAAAAATCCATACCTCTTCAATGGTGAACAAACGAACATTTTAGACTGGATAACCTTGGCCACATCCAAATCGTGGACATTCACGAAGCACCAGATCAAAGTTGTTCTCGCTCCATTAACCTCAGTGGTGTTGTGGGACGGAGGCAAGCGATTGTTGATGACGTGCAACCAGCACTTTCCTTCAAAATTGAGCGAGGTACAATGCAAGATCTTACACGGTACCACCCACAGGACATCTTTGTCAGGTACACAGATACTGCGGAAAAACCAGTTCCATGTGATGAGTTATCTTTTGTAGGTAGCAGAGAAATCCTCCATCCCATCGAAAATAGGCAAGTGGTATACTCTCCGGATGGCTTCTAAGGAGGCATTCACCCTTGTGTTCCGCACAGTACAAATTCTATCCTCATGTTCGGGGCAATTGGCATAAAATTCCCGGACAAGCGTCAAGTTACCTTCCTACGGTTCTTCGAAGAATTATCTAACCCACGACTGATCAGCTCCCGATACATATTAGGGCAGTCATCCTGGAGGGATACTCTATCAATACCCCTTTCCAGAACATGCTTCCTGGTAGCCTTCAAACTGAACCGGTCCTGGGTAGCTCTAGAGATGAACTTGGTGCGATCAAACGGAGCTGCACTGGTTGGTGCCCGTCCTCGAGATGAGCCTCGGTGACCACTTGACGAGGCTCATGTAGCACGTATCTTCCTTGAAGGGTGCATAGTACCTACACAATAAGCATTACTATCAGTGGATAGCGGAATATGTGACCCAATGGCGGTTACTCAGACTTCACTCGCACAATTGGTCACAATTTATATTCAACACTCATTGAGGCAAATCAACAAACAAGTAGTGTGCATATGTTCCCCAAGTTACCCAAAGACCCAATTGGACTTCCATACCTCACAAACCCAACAATGTCTTCCCCCAAGTCAACCAAATATAGTAACCTCACATACCACATATAAACCACAATCCAACTCCAAGATAAAAGACCCATGATTTTACTACCCTATACATACACTAGCGGAGAAAATCACAAAAAAAAAATATTGAAAATAAAAAAGAAAAAATACTAAGAAAGAGGAATAAAATCATGAACTTACCTGGAGATCTTGAGAAGAATGGAGGTTGGATNGGGGGGGGGGGGGGGGGAAAGGAGAAGCGTTTGGGAATTGGAAGTAGGGAAGGAAAGAAGAGAAGTGGGGGTGAAGGTGGGCGGTTGGTTTAGGGAAAATAGGGGGGGAATAAATTTTTTTGGAGTAAATTAAAATAAAAGGAAAAAACTTACCTGGACCGTGCCCCACACCGCGCCCCAATCTGCGGTCCAATTCGCGACCGTGGATGCTGGGCAGAAGGTGGCCAAAAATTCGCGCCCCAATCCACGGTCTAATTCTCCGCCGCGGACGGGGGACATAATATAGGTTATAATCCGTAGCCATATTAGCGGTCCAATCCGCAGTCGCGGATATCCATTTCCAGCCAATTTTTGTCTTTTTCGCACTTATACCTATTTCCCGGTTAATTCCGACCCCCGAGTCCTTCCAATACGCATAATTTCTGCCCTGCACACTAGTAGAGCGGTCAATGTCGTTCAAAATCAATTACAACAACAAACGTAAAGAAACATAATGGGTTGCCTCCCAAAAAGCGCCTAACTTAATGTCACGGCACGACGATTTACAACAATCCATGGGTTGCCTCCCAGGAAGTGCCTGATTTAACATCATGGCACGATGCATGCTTTCATTATCATTCCTAGTTCGCGTATTGGGGCTCTTCCAAAGTTATCACCACTCTATCCCTTTTTTCTTATACCATTCCAAGGTAATGTTTCAACCTTTTCCCATTCACCGTGAACTTATTTGTCCCATCTTCGGATTCAATCTCTACAGCTCCACTTGAGAACATTTGCATTACTCTGAAGGGTCCTGACCATAGGGACTTCAACTTACGCGGAAACAATCCCAATCTCGAGTTGTGTAACAACACCAAATCTCCAGGTTTGAAGTTCCGACCTAAAATGTGCTTGTTGTGCATCATTTTCATCCTTTATTTATATAATCTCGCATTCTCAAATGCATGGAACCTGAATTCCTCGAGCTCATGTAACTCAGTGACTCTGCTGGTGCCTGCCGTCTCCATATCCAAATTCAACTGCCGCAGTTCCCAAAGTGCTTTATGTTCGAGATCTACCGGAAGGTGGCATGGTTTTCCAAACACCAAATTGTATGGTGACATATCAATTGGAGTTTTTAATGTTGTGCGGAACGCCCATAATGCATCATCCAGCTTCTTCGCCCAATCAGTCCTTGTTGCATTCACTGTCTTTGTCAGGACACTTTTAATTTCCCTGTTGGACACTTGAACCTGCCCGCTCGTCTGTGGGTGGTACGGTGTGGCTACTTTGTGGCAAACTCCATACTTTTCCAACAGACGTGCGAAAGCTCTATTGCAAAAATGGGTTCCACCATCACTGATTATAGCTCTCAGGGTGCCAAAACGTGTGAAGATGTTTTTCTTTAGGAAACTTGTCACTCTTTTTGCATCATTGGTTGGGAGAGCCACCACTTCGACCCATTTGGAGACGTAGTCAACTGCTACCAAGATGTATTTGTTACCATACGAGCTGACGAGCAGCCCCATAAAGTCGATCCTCTACATGTCAAAAACCTCCACCTCTTGAATTGTGGTCATCGGCATCTCGTGATAGCGAGATATGTTGCCTGTCCTTTGGCATTCATCGCAGCTATTGACCCAAGCTTGGGCATCCTTGAATAGAGTAAGCCAATATAATCCCGATTCTAACACTTTTGCTGCTGTCCGAATTTCTCTGAAGTGTCCATGATGTTTTAGACTTCAATACCACACAAGAAGATAGGTTACTTTGTGTGGTACCCAATTTTCGAATGCTGTCTCAGTGAAGAACCTAGTTCTTCTTCGTGTTCCAACTACTACTGTTGCGGAATAATAAAAAGAAGTAAAGTAAAAACACAGAGATTTTTACATGGAAAACACCTGGCTCAAAAGGTGAAAAAAACACAACCTACTCCTCAGTAGGATTTGTTCAACTCTTCACTAAAAACTCTGAGCCAAACAGACTTACAAAATAAACTCTTTTGTAATCCTAAGGATTAACTCTAACCCTTTGTAGTAACTAGCCCGTAGCTAATTTCTACACACCTCAAGTTAACTCTAACTTGATCAATACGTACCTATTACAATTGCTTCTATGGAAGATGAAAGATACAATATTGAAAACTCCTACTACAATCAACTAGACTCAATAAATAATCAGATGGAACTGGTTCTGCTAGCAAAAATAACTCTGGGAATTTTTCTTTCAGATTTTGATTCACTTCAGCTTTGTGCGTCTTGAATTCCAGCAGAAATACATCAAGTATTTATAGAGTCAGTCGTTGAGCTTGTCTTCCAATTCCAGTTCAACTATACCTGGGTGAACCAATTCGAACCAAACTCAACTTCCTTTCTTTTGTTAATTTCCTTGCTGAATTCGATTGCAATTAATCAGATCAGTGTGCAAACTTTTCGCATTAGGAGACAATCTCTTGGTTCATTGATATTTCATATTCAAAACATCTCCTAATCATATACGGTTCATGTACCAGCTCGCCAGTTCACGATGTGTGCTCTGATGGACCTGGTTCAACTGGTCAGACTTTTATCAATCTTCAAAACTATGCAGTGACATGGGTCACCAAATTCCCCTTTTTTGATGATGACAAACTCTGTGCTTAATCCTGTATACACTTCAAAGAACTTTGTATGGTTTTGAGCATTAATCATAGAGAATCCAGGTTCATTAGGTTATAAATATCACATCTTTATATTTTTCAAAAGTTCAGCACACTATCTTCCCCCTTTTGGCATCATCTAAAAAAATTATATACTTACCAGTTTTATTAATTATTACTCATGGCCATTGAGGCAACTGCAGGTGCAAAGCATGATTAATCAACACAAGAAACCAATAAATGTTAGCTAACTCAGAAATTGAGAAAAGTCAATAACTAAAAGCAAAATTCATTGATAAGTAACGATAATCAACTACCACATAGAAACACAAAAACAACCAACCATGAGCAAAAACAAATAAAAAAACTGATAAGTGATAGCTGGTCTTAAGATGGGTTAAGGAAGCTCTAAGAAGCCTAAGGATGGGAAGGTGTAGTGGAGGTTGTGGACTTGGATTGTAGGAGAGACAACATTTGCTGAAGAACACCCTCGTTCTT
>MDKI01057340.1:0-27268 GCA_005239505.1 Nicotiana paniculata | reverse complement strand
TCCTTGTGGGTTCGACATTCGATTTAACATTATATTACTTGCTACGATCACGTATAATTGCGTAGGCGTTTACAACCAACAAAGCGCTGGTCAGAGATCGTGGTGTGTGGTGGTTCAGGACTAAATAGGTACTTGCGGCTAAGGAAAGATGATCTTTGGGAAGGGTTGCAGTTGTGGTGATCTGCTGGTTTAAGTGTTACAAAGATAGTTATTGGCCTAAGGCAACGTTTGGGCAGCAAGGGATGAGGAATGACACATGGGGAGTGTACGACAATGGTTAAATTTCTAGAAGGCCAGGTGTAAGAAGCGGAAGTCGAGCAGTTTCTTAAAGGAGTGAGTTTGACCAAAGTGGGAGAGTGGCAGCATAGCGCATGAGTTCTGTGGTAAGATAGCTGCACATTTTAAGGAGTAGTTTAGAGCGATTTGAGAATTTTAGTGGATGGTGATTGCGTCCACGGGCTTAAATTGAAATATTGGCTATTTCGACAGAAGAATGGATACAACACAGAGGAGTTTTTTGATATGAAGAAGGATGCAACATAGATGTGAATTAGAAAATATTGTCGCGCATTTAGTAGATGTCCATGAGGAGCGGACGGACTGGTAAAGTTGATAAATGAGAACGGGTGTAGGATGGGGTATCGATGTCGTCGAGATTGTGCAGTACAACATCGTTGGAAGGTGTCAATTGGTAATTTCCGCACGAGGGTTATCTCATGTGAGTAGGTTAGCGGTCGTGTGGTTGGCAAGTTTCTGCGAGGAATTCCAGTGGCTATTCGGTAGGAGGCCGAATATGTGAATGATGAGAGGGAATTTGAGTATTCATGGAATGTTAACAGGAGAATTTAGAAGAATTTGACGGATTGGTTGAGCAAGATCATGTCAGCAATGCAGAGAGAATTTCGGTGGGGTCTAGAGTGGTGCAAGGAGCAACTTCGGCTAACTGGGAGAGTCCCACTGCCTGTGATTAGGTTGCAGGATTATTTTCTCATGGGGTTGCGGATTGTCGGCATATTGGAAAGTTATTGCAGCTAAGGGGAAAGAAGTAGAATAGTAATTGAGCATGGGATATGATAAAGGTGTGCAAGGGTTGGCCTTATTGAATCAGGTTTAGACTTTGGAAAGATTCAGTATTTATGCTTAGTGCAAAGGTAATTTACAAGTGAAGGGAGTCAGTCGGGTGCTTTATCAAGATGGGTGTTCAGGTGCCAGCGAATCCGTAGAGTTGATTATATTCGGTACAAGCCAGAGTGGGTGACTCTCAACAATGGTTCCAATGGATTCAAAGGTTAGAAGGCAGTGTCCAAGGATTTCAAGTCCATAGTATGGTTAAGAATCGATTTTTTGCAGCAGAATTATGGGAAAGAGAAAATGGTTGGAGTGTTCTACGTTATCTTCGGAGTGTAGAGTAGCGTTGGGGTTCATAAAAAGGATAAAATGACTTCGGGTTCATGGAAGGGTTATCGGAATGGGTATATCGGTCAAAGATGTGAATATGCGTGCAAGGAGGGCATGAAACGGTTCATGGGTCTGGAAACGAAATGGTCTCGTGGAATAGAGTCACTCCAGGTGAGTGCGAATTGAGTTGCTATGTGTTGATTGGGGTTATCATTATTCCTGCGGTGAGTGCGAATTGGATTGAGATGAGTAAAAGGTTTCTATGTGATGAAGTGTTCACCCTATTAGTGGTTCAGGAGTTATGATGGAATTCTTGCGCTATCTCATATTGGAACGTTATGTGCGGTAAGCAGTATGTAACTGGAAGTAAGGAACGAGGTTGCGGTTCGTTATTGACAAGGATGTCATGAGCTCGGATGATCAAGAGAAAGGGATTTGAATGTTTAGAGTAAGTTGGTGTTGTCTTTTGTGTCACCTGAGATTGGTGTTTGGTGAAAGACGCTTTGCATCCTAGTTATGGGTTCTTGATTTGTTTTACAGCGTTAGTGTGGCCAGTGGTGGATGTGCAGACTTGCTACCTTGTGTGGAAGGTTGTGGGAGCGTGACCACAGGATGATCGTATGAGTGTGATGTAGTCATATAATGGATTGAAGATTTGGACTGAGTATAAAGAAGTATAATATTGATTATTTGATAATTTATGCCTGGAAGGCGTTTGGTTCATTCGGTTGTGGATTGTGGGGTGTTTGTCTCGGCTATGATGGTTGTTCTTGCGTATTATGAGAGGAAGTGGGTTAATATGGACCCAGGTAAAGCAATTAGCCTAGTTCGGTGCGAGCAAGGTAGGCTCGACGTTTGTGGATGGATGTAAATGTGATTATGGGATCCATGTGAGTTAGAGATGTTCGTTTTGTATGGCGCTTCTCTCGGAGGGATATTAGAACATCATATGCTGTTCCATCATCGTTCATTTAAGGTAATATTATGATTTTGCCGTGTGAGTTGTGCAACAACTTGGAAATTTCTTATGTGTTGAGTTCCCGCGTAGTGATGATGTTATGTGAGCAGGAGAGCTCTTGAGATTAAGATTATGTATCACACCTCAGTTGTGCTTGAGTTTTGTAGCGTGTGGCTCTATCAGTCCCCCCAGGATGATATTGTGCACTTAGCGTGCTCGTGAACGATGTTCGATATTTTGTGGTAATGAGAAATTTAGCTCGGTATGTGTCTTCTTACGTGAATTTTATGTTATTTGGATCGGGTGGCACGCCGCCACGGGCATGTTATTTGGATCGGGTTGCGCGCCGCAACAGTGTGATGTTGAGTACGGTTCCCTATATCTATTTTCTAATGTTTTGCTTTCTACTTTCTGAGGAGAGTTCATAATAAGTTGTGTGAGTTGAGTGGTCTTTTCCTGAGTCATTTCTTTATGTATCATGATCGAGTTATGGCCTATTGGCGTGTTGTGGTATCATGTGAGACTTTTGGTCATGTTTGGGGTGATTTGTTGACTGAGCAGTTCATACTGGGTGACATGAGATTATTGGACCAGGGATTGGTGCGATAAGATTTTGTGAAGTATATTAAAGGACAATTACCATTATTCGGTTCATAATGAGGTGATGATTCTAGTCAAGAGGAGATATTCAATGATTTGTTAAATCTGCAGTTGGTTATGAATTTCTACTCATCTCCTCCGTTGTAGTGGTATCATAAACGTTATAGCATGACCTATATGTATGTCATGAGGTGCATCGGGAGCATTAGATTCGTGAAATTTTGGCTATTAAGGTTCAGGGAATGTCATGGGGGTTAGATGATGAATTATGTGGTGCATGGTGCTAAATCAGCAAAGGTGTGCAGTCATGTTCTGGTACATCGTGTGGTAGTTGATACAGTGTTCATATATTGGGAACATACTTGGCAGAGGATTTCGGATGATGAAGACCCGCTTCTAAGGCCCATTGCCTAAATGAAAGAGGATATCTTCGGATTTGATCGAGCCAATGTGCTCAACTAGGTTGTGGTAGCACGGGAAGGTGCACGAGGTGTTGAACACTAATTTTAGACAACTCCGGAGGAGTTCTTAGCACGTTCGAGGACGAACGTATGTTTAAGTAGGAGAGAATGTAACGACCCGACAGGTCATTTTGATCCCTAGCGCGTCGTTCAGCGGTTCGAGGCCATGAACAACTTCATTCAGGTGTTGTGAGTTGTAGGTGTGGTCGAAATTGAATTTCGGGAAGTTTAGAGTCAATTTGGAAAGAAAATTCTCATTTCAGAAGTTTTAAGTTGGAAGAATTGACTAAGATTGGATTTTTATGTAAACGACCTCAGAATCAGGATTTGAAGGTTCTAGCAGGTTAATATGATGACTTCGGACTTGGGCGTATGTTTGGATCGAGTTTTGGATGACCCAGAAGTGTTTCGGCGCATATTGTAGAAGTCAGCATTTTAGAAGAAAATTTCATAAGTCTCGGTTGAAGTGCATTTCAGTGATATTGATGTCAGTTTGGGATTTCGAGTCTGGGAATAGCTTCGTATGGTGATTCTGGAGTTGGGAGCGTGATCGGAAATGAATTCGGAGGTCCATAGGTTATTTTGAAGTCGTTTGGCTAAAGATAGAAATTTGAAGGTTAGTGAGAAATCTGACCAGAAATGGAAATTTTGATATCGGGGTCGGAGTGCGATTTCGAAAGTTGGGGTAGGTCCACAATGTTGAATGGGACTTGTGTGAAAAATTGGGGGTCAATCGGACGTGATTTGATAGGTTTCAGCATCGAATGTAGAAATTGGAAATTTCAAAGTTCATAAGGATTGAATTAAGTTGCGATCCATGGTTTCGATGTTATTTGAGGCCTCGAGCAGGTCCGCATTATGTTTTGGAACTTGTTGGTATGTTCTGGTTGGGCCCCGGGGGGCCCCGGGTGTTAATCGGACGAGCCTCAGACCAAGTTTGAATTTGGAGAGCATAAGCTGAAGCTCCCAGCTTCTGATGTGATCGCACCTGCGCTTGGATGGCCGCATGTACGAGCTTGCGGATGCAGGGCATGAGTCGCAGAAGCGAAAAAGCATGGCTGGCTAGGCACCGCGTACGCAAAGAATTGGCCGAACCGCGGGCGTGAAGGCCGCATGCGCGAAGGTTTTACCGTTGGCGCGAAGGTTTTGCCACGGGCGCGAAGGCTTTGCCGCAGGCGCGAAGGTTTTGCCACAGGTGCGAAAATCACTGGCAGTGAGTGTTTAAAGCGGGGGTTTGAGCATTTTTGCTCATTTCTTCATTCTTGGGCGATTATCGGAGCTTCTTGAGAGGGATATTCACCTAGCAACTTGGAGGTAAGTTAATCCCACCTATTGCAAGTTAATTACTTGGATTATATCTAGATTTTTACATGGAAAATCATGAAAAATTCTGGAAAAGTTGGAAATTTTGAAGAAAAACCTAGAATTTGCATTCTTGGATTTTGACCACGAATTTGAGCATGAAATTAGAGTAAATTATATACTTGAGTTAGTAAGGCTATGGGTAGAGTTTATCTTCGAGAAATTTCAGAATCCGGGCACGTGGGGCCGCAGGCAATTTTGTCAACTTTCTGAGAGGAGTTGGGAATTTATATAAATTGATGTGTTATAAGTATTAGAGTATATTTTCATTGGTTTGCCCATTATTTGGATAGTTTTGGGCCGTTGTGTATCAATTTGAGTCGTCGGAAGGGCTTGGAGACCAGTTATGAATCTTCGGAGCGAGGTAAGTCTCCTTTCTAACCTTGTGAGGTGAAATTGTCCCCATAGGTGAACTAATTAAATATGTGCTACTATTCGTAGGGGCTACGTAGGCACGGAGTGACGGGAGTCCGTGCGTTGCTACTATTATGCTTATGTCCGGGTAGTCCAGGACCCGAAAGCAAGTTTTATTTGCCGTACTTGTATCTTTACTAACGAATTTTAAAATTTTTAAACCTTATCGAACTTGACAACATAATTTCTAGAAAAAGATTTAAATACTATCTTTGTGACAATTAAAAGTGAAATTGTCATTTCTTGGGTAATTTTTCCCAATATAGACGGGATGGACTGTTTGAGTGTGTACGCTTATGTGTGATCGCTTCGCAATTTATATTCCGCGAGTGGGGTGATTCATTTCCAACACTCTTATGGGATCGGTCCATTCGCCTCGACAGGATTTATGTGCCACACTCTTATAGGATCGGGCCGTTCGCCTCGGCAGGATTTATGTACCACACTCTTATGGGATCGGGTCGTTCGCCTCGGCAGGATTTATGTACCACACTCTCATGGGAGCGGCCGTTCTCCTCGGCAGGTTAATAGATGCATCTATGGTTCGCGCCGTTCGATCCTTCGGCAATGCGCAGTTTACTTTTATGTTGGATCGGGCCGTTCGCCTCGGCATTTCCTATAAATATACATAATCCCCATGGAATCGTGCGAAATATTTGGCAAAAAGCCAGTTCACTGAGGGTTTTCCCCCTTGATTTGGATTATGACATCCTCTTTGATGAAATCCACTATATTTATTTTTATGCTTCGGTTACGGAGGGAACTTGCTAGTAGAGAGTTGGTTAAATTGTAAAGAGGGAGAATGTACCTCGTAATCTGTACTTGTATGTCTTATGTATTTACATTGCTTATATTAATTCATTTCTTTAGTGTACTTGATATTGTTGTACCTCTAGTAAGTGTCAAATATGACCTCTCGTCACTACTTCTTCGAGGTTAGGCGGGATACTTACTAAGTACACATTATTTTCGTACTCATACTACACTTGTTGTGTATTTTTATTGCACAAATACGTTCATAGCTAGTGGCCCTGCTTGACGCAGTGACGTGGCTGACTTGGGGAATTAGACGAGCTGCATAATTCGGAGATGACCCGCAGCTGGCAGAGTCTTCCTCAGATGCATTGTATTTTATTTTAAATTTCCTTGTCCAGTTTGTATTCCGAACAAGTATTGTAGTACATGTATAATTCTTAGAAAAATTTGCTCATGCACTTGTGACACCGGGTTCTGGGATAATTATGGGATTTATTCACTATTTAAATTTAGCTAAGATATTATGGTTTACTCAGTGGGAGTTCGCTAATTATCATTTAAGAAAATGAAAAAGGAATGACTTCGAGAATCTAAAAATAAGATTCAATTTATTTATTAAGTGTTGGCTTGCCTGACAGTGGGGTCCGACGCCATCACGACCTTAATGGATTTTGGATCGTGACTGAAATGGGGAAAAACCCGTATGATGCAGACCTAAGTTGAAAAGTTCCGGTCAAAATCGGTCGGATATTTTGGTCGGTAAGTTTAAGTGGCCTTTGACCGTTTGACCACGACCATTCCTCCAACTGAGGTCCCTCTCTGTACGCTAGACTACATTGTCAGTTCCGTATGAGAAAACCAATGTCAAGAACAATTGAGAGAACAATAATGAGAATTGAACGAAAGATTGATTGCATTAATGAAAGCTATTACAAAATAAGGCAGTGCGGTGTGAAGGGGGAGAGACACCAGAACAGAGAATTTCCTGCTAGAAAGTTTTTGATTGCTTGATCCCCCTAATAGCGCTTAAAAAAACCAATGTTACAAGACTAGGCCTAACTAAGCTAGTGGAACATAATGAAAATACATGGAATAAAACTACTCTATATTTACAATTTAAAGGACTTAGTTTTCTACAAGGTAGAAACAGGTCCGTTGTCAGCAACTTTGTCTTTGGCATCACGATCTGCGCGCGTGGTGCTGTTGGCAGCTGCCTGCGACTTGGCGCTAGCGAAGGATATCGGTGGGGTGACAGAGGCACATGTGCGCTTGTCACTTGGCGCATCCAAGACCACAGGGTCGTCCGTGGCTCTAGGCGTTGGGAGGTTTGCCAGGACTCCACGGGGCGCGTCGAAGGGGTCATGGGGCATGGCTGGAAAGTCGCCCATGACATTCTTCCCCACCTGAGTTGGCAACGTCCTCGACGCCTTACTTGAAAAATAATCATCAATTAGGCTCTTGTAGGCTTTGAGGTTTGTTCCCCTCTCCTAAGTATTCTCCTCTGCATCACACCCTTGCCATTTCACCAAGAACTCTTGGTGATCCTTCCTTCAGACATGAATTACCCGATCATCAAGAATATCTTCAGCATGCCTTTTACCGGTTGGATTGGGGCCTCGAATACTGGGTATTGTGAGTTGGCTCCGTGAAGGATCTTCTATGTCTTCCCGAAAAGGTTTCAGAAGGCTGACATGGAAGACGACATGGATTTTCCACCAAGCTAGGGTATCCACCCAATATGCAACTTTCCCAATGCGCCTTTCAATGGACAAAGGTCCAATGTATTTTTGCAATAGGCGAGGGTCATGGACCCCTTCAAACAAGTAACGCTTTGGAATTTTTACCATCACTTTGTCCTACTTGATATTCAACAAAGAGACGATTCTGATCAGCATGCCTCTTCATCCGCTTTTGAGCTTTGACAAGATAGCTCCGCACTATCTCAAAATTTTGCTTCCATTATTTTGAGAAGCTAGCAGCGCGAGGAGATTTTGAAATGTTTGGTGCATTCACAGTGTGTGGGAGTAGTGGTTGCTGCCCGGTAACAATTTCAAAAGCACTTTTCTTTGTACTAGAGTTCTTTTGTAAATTTAAACACAGTTGAGCAACATCCAGAAGCTTCACCCCATTCTTCTGCGATCCGATAACAAAGTGGCGGAGATATTCCTCCAACATACCATTGAACCACTCCGTCTGGCCATCAGATTGCGGATGAAAACTTGAGCTATGACTCAATTTTGACCCGAGGCACTTAAATAGTTGGATACAAAAGTTTCTAGTGAAGCGTGAATCACGGTCACTAACGATGTCTTTGGGCAAGCCCCAATATTTGACGACATGAGAGAAGAAGAGTCGAGCTGTATCTTCTACTGATATATATTGTGGTGCTGCAATAAAGGTTACATACTTGGAAAATCGATCCACCACAACCAAGATAGTTGTGAGATCTTCGACCTTGGGAAATCCGGTGATGAAATCCAGAGACATGCTTTCCCAAGGTCTCTTTGGGACAGCTAGTGGTTCCAAGAGTACCGTTTGTGTCAAACGGTCGGACTTGTCCTTCTGGCATACTAGACAAGTCCTCACATACTGAGCGATGTCATCGGCCATTTGAGGCCAATAATATGCACGACAAAGTAATTCCATGGGGGGTTCTTCGCCGGGGTGGCGGCCCACAGAGTGTCGTGACATTCCGCCAGAAGAGTCCTTCTCAGATCTCCTCCGCTAGGAACATAAATTCGGTTCCTTTTTACCTTCAGGAAACCATCCTGCATGTAGAACTGGCGAGTTTTGCCCTGTCCTGCTAGATCAACCAAATACTGTGCAGCAGGATCCTTGATGAGTACATCCTGTATCTGGTCTTTTTTTGTGGTAGCTACTTCGCTCCCTCTTAGGATGGCGAGTAGGAACGCTGATGCTAGGTCAGCTCTCCAACTGAGCACATCAGCAACATGATTAGTCTTCCCACTTTGCTACTCCAGGTTGAAGTGAAATTCTGCCAAGAGTTCCTGCCACTGGGCCTGTCGTCCATTTAGCTTTAGCTGGGTCATGAAATGACTAACAACTTTGTTGTCTGTCTTGACCACGAACTGGGATCTTAGCAGATAATTCCTCCAAAGGCATAAGCAATGAACGACAACAAATAATTCTTTCTCATGGGTGGCATAGGGCCGCTCTGCATACTTCATATTCCGGCTCTCATATGCTACGGGATGCCCGTCTTGTCGTAAGACTCCGCCAAGAGCATAGTCAGAATTATCCTTTTGTACCTCGAATGGCTTGGCCAAATCAGGGAGGGCCAAGATGGGGCTACTAGACATAGCCGCTTTAATGCGTTGAAGGCCTCCGCTCGCCTGGGTTCCCAATCCCAAGGTGTAACCTTCTTGAGGAGTTATGTCGATAGCACTGCGATGAGGGAGTAATTCTTCACAAATCGCCGATAGAAATTGCATAGACCAAGGAATGCCCCCAAGGCGTGGATATCCTTGGGCGCCCACAAGGCGTGGATATATATATATATATATATATATTCGCCGATCGTGTCTTTTGACCGAGTATATGTTTATGTTTCTACAACTTAAGTTTTAATATAGTACTATATCTGTTACGCGGAGCCTTCCTGAGATTCAATGGAAGGGCGACGTAAGACTAAGCAACTGATGTCAGTACAGTTGTTGTCCGCCAACTGAGGTATCTTATAGCACTATACATTTTGTTTTTAAAAGTGTTATAGTGTGTTGGATGCCTATTCTATGTCGATTGATCCACTGATGAAGTATCTAAGTAAAGTACTAATAATTATATAAGGTGATCGAGAATAAAACATTTAAGACTGTGTCGATTGTACACATCTTGGAGCATCCAGTCACTCATCATACCAGAGCATCTTGTCACTTAAACTCCAAGATTTGTTTTCTTATTTAGTCAATGATCAAGCATTCGAGTATGAACAGTTGAGAATAAATCATCAATGCCAATCACATGTATGTAAGTGTAAATTAACATAAATAAAATAAAATCATGCACTCTATTAGAATCTATTACACGTAGACGGATATGAAGTGTAACTTATACGAAATCACATGGATGATAAAAATTATATATATAATTTATCGAGTTTAATTGATAAAGTCTTTGTATCCAACATGCTATGATATATATATATATATATATATTAGAGAGAGAGAGAGAGAGAAAGAGAGAGAGAGAGAGATTGTAAATAAAAATGATTTATAAGTAGTTGACTATTTTTGACCACTAATGCCAACCGAAATAGGTCGGTATATTCATAATAATTTTAACAACTTATTTGCGTGGAAAAAACTTGAGCCTGGGCGGGAGAAATTAAATCACAATTTCCGACCGAATTCGGTCAGACAAAGCATTGTTGCTTTATTGTGATCAGTATTTTTTAGTAAAATTTTTTATTTGAATTTGGTGACCGATCAAGATATTTTCCGACCGATTTCGGTCGGTTTCCTCTTCCGACCGATTTCGGTTGGTATGTTTTGGACGGATTTTGACAGATTTTTTGTAGTGTTTGTGATAAAACCATCAAAACCCCCTATTGTTAATAAGTGAAAATCGAAGAGAAATAAAAAGAAAAATTACGGTTTCTATGAAGAGAAAAAGAGTGAGCAAAAAATGATTCCTCACCAATTCTAGAAATATCCGATTGCTTAGATACATCCTGGTAAAATGGGAGGAAGTGAATAAATATCCGATTTTGGTATCGTTGTTTAATATGTTCCATAAATTCAAATTTTTACAATTTTACCCATGTAGATGCGCGAAACTGAAATCGAAATTTCGCATTTGAAGTTACAAACTTCAGATGTAACAGGTCAGAAGTTAGCCTTGGCAAAGGACAACTTCAAACAAAAATATCCGAAGTTCGACATATTGTTTGTGCAAGCAAATATCAGACATTTTGCCTGAAGTTTAGTCTGACAATTCCAAATTTTAAATATTTTTATTTGAAATTTGGCTTGACATTCCCTAACTTTGAATATTTTTATTTAAAATTTAGACCACGTTAAGTATTTTTTGAAAAAATAGCCTCATGCCAAAATTTTAAAGTACATGCCAGAATTTTGAAGTATACTGCTCGTAGGCTGCCAATATTTTAAAGAACAACTGCCAGAATTTTAGAGCATGCTGCCAGAATTTTAAAGCACTTTGCCAGCATTTTAAAGCACACTGCTTAAAGTTTGATGTACACTAACAGAGCTTTCAGTTTTGGCTTCACTTTAAAATTTTAGCGCGATACTACTTTACCAAATTTTTCGTTACGGGGTAAAATATAAGTGGTGGTTCTATAAAAGTCCATCTAGCTAATTTTCCCTCACCTTAACACCAGGGGAGGATTTAGGCCCGAATTATGAGGCACGTGAACCTATGATCTTTCCATCAAACTAGGTATTTTATGTACAAATTTTCTAGAATTGAGCTAATAATATTTGTTGGCCCTTATTGTCACGACCCAATTTCTCCTATGGGCCGTGATGGCGCCCAACGTTATCACTAGGCAAGCCGACAGTGAACTAATTCTGTGATCCTTTTGTTTAAAGATTTGAAATAGTTGATTTTTAGTTTGTGCATAAATAAAAAGTAATCATTTAATAAAATTGAGAAATCAAGATTTTCAAAGTAGTGAGATAAATAAGATAACCCAAAAACCATCATGTGTCTACTATCTTAAACCACCAAGACCTAGCGTCACAAGTGTATGAGCAACTAGTAGAATATACAAAAGAGAGTTCTACGGTACTGTATGAAATGAAGTAGACAGAAAATAGAAGCAAAAGAAAGACTTCGGCTGATGCAGAACGACTCGGAAGACAACTCACCATGTAGTCTCTTAGTAGTGATCAAGTGTGCGCGCCAGATTGATATCCAGATGCACCTGCTCAGATCTTGCACATTAAGTGCAGAAGTTTAGCGTGAGTACATAAACAACATGTACCCAGTAAGTATCCAGTATAACCCCAAAGAAGTAGTGACGAGGAGTCGACTTTGACACTTACTATGGGCTAACAATAAAATGTCAAAATAATAACTAACCACGGATTACAAAAGTATATCTTAAAACTCAATAACAGGAATAATAAACAATCCTTTCGCTAATAGTATATCCCAAGTTTATTTCCATCATTTAAGAATTTATATCTCAAGTCAATGAAACAATATCAATTATAATTGGTTCCAAAGATTTATCATGTGCATAGTTAGTAGCTACTTACGGACTCTCGTCACCTGATGCGTACGAAGCCCCCACAAATAGAAGCACATATTAATCATTCACCTATAGGGTAAATTCTCCCTTACAAGGTTAGGAAAGAGACTTACCTCATCTCAAGACCTACTTTTCAGTCCAAAATTGTGCTTAAACCCACAATTCGGCGCCAAACCACTCGAAAATAGTCAAATATTATATAAAATAGCTACATGTTCAAAAGTTCAGATTCTAACTATTAGAGTGATTACCCAAACCAAATTGAAGAATTCCTAAAATTCACCCCCGGGCCCACGTGCCCGGATTCTGAAAATTTTCCGAAGAAAGTTGTTATCCATAACCTCATGCATTCAAATATATTATTTTAACTAAATTCCATAACAATTTCGTGGTTAAATCCTATTTTTATAAAAACTTAGGTTTTTCATCTAAACCCATGTTTTCCACAAATTTACATGTTAAAATCTACCCATAATCTATGTATTAACTCACTTTAGGTAGAAATTACTTACCCTCAATAGCTAGGTTGAAATCTCTCCTTTTGAAGCTCCAAAATCGCACAAGAGATGAAAGAAAATGAGCCAAAATAGCCTAAGTCCCGTTTTTAAAAGATGATTCTACCCAAGGGTCCTTATACGCGATCGAGGCCAAGCTCTGGGGATCGTAATGGCTAAACTGAGGAGCCCAGGGTAAAGGCTCTACGTGAATGCGAGAGGACCGATGCGAACACGGTGCACTGGGCCGCCTACTGCTCGCGAATGCGAGGCCCAACACACGAACGCGTAAGGCAACTGGGTTGCCCAGGCCTAGGTCTAGGCTTCAGCGCGAACGCGGCCTGCCTAACGGGGATGCGAAGGACAAAGAGTCCAGGCCTCCGCGAACGCGGCCCTACATACATGAACGCAGGAAAAATCCCCCAGTCGCCCAATCCTCATCGCGAACGCGAAAATCATCGCGAACGCGAGGATCTTTTCGCGTTCGCGAAGAAGGAAACTAGAACAGAAAATCTGTTGTTTTCTACTTAATTGGGGTGGTTGGAAATACACCCAAGTCTCTCGGGACCCCGTCCAACTACGAAAAAAATCTATAAACATAATACAGACTTTCTGGAACTCTTGAAACACATAAAGCAAAAACAAAACCAAGAATCACACCCTAAAATTAAATTGAATCAAAATATGAACTTCAAGTTTCCAAATCGCTCTGAATGCGCCGAATCATACTTAGAGTACTCGGAATGACACCAAATTTTGTGTGCAAGTCTTAAATCACCATACATAACTATTCCTGGACTCAGAATCCTATTTGGACCTGGATATCACCAAAACCTACTCGAAACCAAGTTTAAAGAACTTTAAACCCCTCAAAGAACCAACTTCACTATTAGGCGCTGAAACGCACCGGGTCATCCAAAACCCGATACGAACATAAGCCCGAGTCCAAAATCATCATAGGAACCTATTGGAACCGTCCAATCTCGATTGCGAGGTCGTTTACTCAAAACATTGACCTAAGTCAAACTTAACCTTTTTAACCAACCATAAGGAACCAAGTGCTCCGATTTCAACCCGAACCCTTCCAAATCCCGAACTAACCATCCCCGCAAGTCATAAAATAGAAAAAGAACGTACGTGGAGTCTTATTTAGGGGAACGGGTTTCTAGAAAGCAAAATGACCGGCCGGGTCGTTACATTCTCCACCTTAAAAACAAATGTTCATCCTCAAACGGGTCTAGAATCATACCTGAAGTGATGAATAAGTGTTGATATCTTATCCGCATGTCCTCCTAGGACTCCCAAGTCGCCTCCTCGATTGGTTAGCCCCTCTACTGAACCTTTACCGCGAAAATCCTCTTGGATCTCAACTGGAAAACCTGCCTATCAACAATGGCAACTAGAGGCTCCTCATAACCCAGACTCTCATCTAATTGAATCGTGCTAAGTCTAACATGTGAGAAGTAGTCATGATACATCTCGCGCCTTCTTATCCACGTAACTAATCTGTCTGGACTGTGCTGTGTAGAGTCGCACCTGAATCAACTTTACCTTTTCCAAGGCATCCTTCACCAAATCAGTACCATATAACTTAGCCTCGCCGGGCTCAAACCACCCAATGGGAGAACGACATCGCCGACCATATAAAGTCTTAAATGGAGCCATCTCGATGCTGGACTGATAACTAGTTTTGTAGGCAAACTCGGCCAAGGGAAAGAATATATCCCACTGCCCTCCAAAGTCAATCACAAATTCCCTGAGCATGTCCTCTAAGATCTGAACTATCCGCTCTGACTGCCCATCGGTCTGTGGATGAAATGCTGTGTTGAACTCTACACAGATCCCCCACTCATTCTGTACTACTCTCCAGAAATGCAAAGTAAACTGAGGGCCTCTATCTGATATGATAGAAATGGGCACACCATGCAACCGAACTATCTCCTGAATATAAATCTGGGCCAACCTCTCTGAAGTATACGAATTCACAATTAGAATAAAGTGTGCCGACTTGGTCAACCTGTCGACAATGACCGAAACTACATCAAACTTTTGCAAGGTCCGCGGCAACTCAACTATGAAGTCCATAGTAATGCGCTCCCAT
Source organism: Nicotiana paniculata (assembly GCA_005239505.1). Lineage (NCBI taxonomy): Eukaryota > Viridiplantae > Streptophyta > Magnoliopsida > Solanales > Solanaceae > Nicotiana > Nicotiana paniculata. Next base: position 12,489 of record MDKI01057340.1, on the reverse strand, counting down.
TCCACTCTGGTATAGTCATTTGCTGGAGTAGGCCACCTGGCCTCTGGTGCTCATACTTAACCTGCTGGCAATTTAAGCATCTAGCAACATACTCAACTACATCTTTCTTCATCCGTCGCCACCAATAATGGTGTCTCAGGTCGCGATACATCTTCATAGTACCTGGATGAATGGAATACCGAGAAATATGTGCCTCTTCTAGAATCCTCTTCTAGGTCAATCTAGTCAAAGGTGCTGCAATAGATGAGAAGCCCTATACAAAACGGCGATAATAACCTGCTAACCCAAAGAAGCTCCTGATCATAGTCACCGTAGTAGGACGAGGCCAAATTTTAACTACCTCATATTCGTGTGATCCACTTTAATACCCTCGCCTGATACAACATGCCCCAAGAATACTACAGAATCTAACCAAAACTCACACTTGGAGAACTTAGCATATAGCTTTTTCTCCCGCAAGGTCTGAAGAACCACTCTCCAATGCTGCTCGTGTTCCTCCATGCTACGTGAGTAGATCAAAATGTCATCAATAAAGACAATGACGAACGAATAAATATATGGCCGGAACACCCCATTCACCAAATCCATAAATGCAGCTAGGGCGTTAGTCATACCGGAGGGCATCACTAGGAACTCATAACAACCATATCTAGTCCAGAAATTAGTCTTCAGAACATCCGAATCCCGAATCTTTAACTGATGGTACCCCGATCTCAAGTTGATCTTAGGGAACACCCTGTCACCCTGCAACTGGTCAAACAAATCATCAATCTACGGCAACAGGTACTTGTTCTTAATGGTAACTTTGTTAAATCGGCGGTAATCAATGCACATCCTCATAGTCCCATCTTTCTTCTTCACAAATAACACGGGTGCACCCCAAAGCGATACACTCGGCCTGAAAAACCCCTTTGCTAGAAAATCCTCAAGATGCTCCTTCAACTCCTTCAACTCTTTCGGAGCCATACGATATGATGGGATAGATATAGGTTTGGTACCTGGAGTCAAGTCAATACAGAAATTGATATCAAAATCCAGTGGCATGCCGGAAGATCAGAAAGAAACACATCGGAGAAATCTCAGACTACTGGTACTGAATAAATCACTGGAGTCTCTACGGTAGTATCACGAACATAAGCTAGATAGGATAAATAATCCTTCTCGACCATGTGTCGAGCCTTCATAAAAGAGATGATCCGACTAGGTGTGTTGGAAGACGAACCCTTCCACTCCAATATAGGAAAATCGGGCATCGCCAAGGTAACAGTCTTGGAATGACAATCAAGGATGGTGTGACATAAAGATAACCAATACATGCCCAGGATAACCTTGAGGTTATTGGTCATATCGAGCAGTAAAAGATTCGCTCTAGTCTCATAGCCACATAATTTAACAATGAAGGACAAGTAGACCCGATACACAATGATAGAATCTCTCACTGGAGTGGACACATAAACAAGAGTACCCAAGGACTCACGAGGAATATCCAAGAAATGAGAAAACAGAGATGACATATACAAATAGGTGGATCGTGGATCAAACAATATCGAAGAATCCCTACCACAGACAGAAATAATACTTGTGATCACGGCATCTGATGCCACTGCTTCTGGTCTGGCCGGGAAAGCATAGAATCTAGCTGGAGCACCGACTGGCTGGCCTCCGCCTGACTGAACAGTAGCTGGCTGACCTCACTTCCTGGCCTTTACCTCTAGGAAGACCCCTGCCTGCCTGCCCTCCGCCTTTGGGGTGTTGGACAGCTGGTGCTAAAATCATAGGCTGAGAACCTTGTTGCACTGCCTTGCCTCGAAGCTTAAGGAAGAAACTCCGCACGTGGATGAAATCCCCGCACTCAAAACAACCTCTCGATACAAAGGGCTGCTGACCTAAAGTCTGACCCCGATGTCCTGAATACCCAGTGGAAGAACCCTAAATACCTGGTGGGCGATAAGAACTCTCTGACATAACACTGAAATATGGTCGCACCAGAGCACCCCGAGGAGGCTACAGTTCTAGATATGTGGGCATGTTGAGCTGACCCATCATGAACTGACCTCTGCCCCTAGCCGGAGCACCTCTAAACTCTTCGAAATAACAGAGCTAGTTGTCCCGCTGCATCTGCTCTCTACCTCTCTGACGGTAACCCTTAATCCTCCGAGCTATCTCCACTACTAGTTGATAAGAAGTCACCATCTCAATCTACCGGGCCATAATGGCCTGAAAACCTAAGTTCAACCCCGTATCAAACCTCTGCACTATCTCAGCGTCAGTAGGAAGTATCATAAGTGCATGGCGAGACAACTAAGAGAAACTCGCCTCATAATCAGTCACTGACATGTGATCCTGCTGGAGCTGCTCAAACTGAAACCGCAACTCTTCCCTATGGGAGGGTGGAATATACCTATCCAAGAAAAGGCGTGCAAATTGATCCCAATTCATAGGAAGAGAATCTGCTGGCTGCCAAGAAAATGAGACTGCCACCACCTACGGGCCCTGCCCTCTAGTTGGAAAGTAGTGAAATCCACCCCATGGGACTCTAATATACTCATGTTGTGCATTTTATCCTTGTACCTATCAATGAAGTCCTGAGGGTACTCATGTCTCTCACCTCCGATGACAGGAGGGTGAAGCCTGTTCCATCTATCCAATAGCTTATGCGGCTCGCCGACCGCTGCTGGTCTAGGCTCCGGTAACACTGTCGCAATTGGCAGGGCTCCGCCCATGGTAGTGCACCCGGGGTCTGATATATGGCAGCTGCATGTCCTGGAGAATGAGCAGTAGGGGCCTGTGCTCCCCCTCCCGCCTGAGATATGGTTAGGTCTGCTAGAAATAAACCTTCTTGGGTCATAGTATCCATGAACCGCAGCATGGAGCCCATAAATTTCTGGAAGCCCGGTGCTGACATGAAATCTACCGGAGCTGGATCCGCTGCAGGTACCTCACCCTTCTCCTCAATAGCGGGATCCTCTACTGGATCTGCTGGTGGTATAGCTGGAGAAACTCTAGGACGTCCTCGTCCCCTACCTCAGGTGGGAGCCCTTTCTTGGCCTCTACCAACAAGGGGAGCAGCTCCTCCTGGGTCTGGAACATCCGCCGTGCGCGTTCTCACCATCTGTGAGAGAATAAGAGAAAGACACTTAATATAACATCAACTGCATGATAGGAGATAAATAAAGAGTAGTTTCCTAACACCCTATAGCCTCTCAAAGATAAGGACAAATGTTTCTGCATCGATGCACAAGACTCTATTAGGCCCGCCGATGTGCTGCAGAATTTTGGCACATTTGATACCAACTACATACATTTTAGTTCATATTTAAATGCATTTTTATTTAATTCTTATGAAGTTTTGGTGTTTTTCAGTGCATGAGGCTTGAGGACCTAAAAACATGGAAAAGAATTCAAAAAGCCACAAAGGGAAAAATGTTGCAAGTATACGATCACATAAAGCATATGCGGACTGCATAACCATTGCAGACTGAAGAAGACTCATGGTCAAATGAAGAGGATAAAATGAGATCCATTATGCGGCCGCGTAACGCTTATGAGGACTGTATAGTGACCGCATAACTGAAATCAAGAAAGCTGATAAGTACTTCTGCGGAGGAAAATGCAGTCGCATAATGGATACACGGACCACATAATTGGAATGCGGTCAAATGGTGGGTTTGGAGACTTGAGATTATGCGACGCTTTAGGAAGATATGCGGACCACATACGTGATATGCGACCAGTATGCGGCCGCATAAGTGCTCTGCAGGGACATTTTTGTTTAATTTTGATCCCGACTTTTAGCCTACTATAAATTAATTTACTAGGGTTTTTGTGGATCATCTGAAAAAGAGACTACATTGAAGGAATTGGATACTCCATTATTTTAAAAGCTTTTGAAGAGAGATTCTTGCACTTTTGTAAGCTTTATGACTTTAATTATTGTTTTATCTTTGTATTTTAGTATGAGTGGATAGTCTTAAATACTAAGGTTGTCATTAAACCCTTTTTAATAGAATCACTTAGGAATAAGTGGATTATACTTGACATAAATTGATTATTCTTAATTGCAACTCTTTTATATTTGAAAAAATCATAAAGAGGAAATACTACTCAACTATTGAAAAATATTGAGTAGTCATTCAGAAATCATTTGTATATCAAAGGACCTCCCATTATAAGTATATCATATTAACACCGATAACATTACATTCCATTGAAGGGGACACAACCTTGGTTTCTTTAATTAAATTAATTAAAATCTCACAATATTATATTTGTCTTCACTACACACAACTATAACACTCATTTTAGCTAATGGAATAGAATTATGATTTAAGCCAAGTTTCACGCTACTCAAGTAATCTTTTCACACCTATTCCCTGTGAGATTCGACCCCAACCTAGTTGTTTATTATATTTGACATCGACCGCTTTGCACCATTTGTTAAGGTGTAATTTGAGCGTATCACCCGCTCATAACTTGTGAGACCTACTGAACCTAGAGCTCTGATACCATGTTGCCACGACCCAATTTCTCCTATGGGCCGTGATGGCGCCCAACATTATCTCTAGGCAAGTCAACAGTGAACTAACTCTATGATCCTTTCCTTTAAAGATTTGAAATAGTTTATTTTAGTTTGTGCATAAATAAGAAGTAAGCTTTTAATAAAAATGAGAAATCAAGATTTTCAAAGCAGTGAGATAAATAAGTGTCTACTTGCTTAAACCACCAAGACCTGGCATCACAAGTGTAGGAGAAACTAGTAGAATATACAAAAGAGAGTTCTACACTACTGTCTGAAATGAAGTAGACAGAAAATACAAGCAAAAGAAAGACTTCAGCTGCTGCAGAACGGCTCGGAAGACATCTCACCGTTAGTCTCATAGTAGTTATCAAGTGTGCACGCTAGATTGCTATTCATATGAACCTGCCTTAGATCATGCACATTAAGTGCAGAAGTATAGCATGAGTACATAAACAATATGTACCCAATAAGTATCCAGTGTAACCTTGAAGAAGTAGTGTCGACTTTGATACTTACTATGGACTAACAATAAATGTCAAAATAATAACTGAGCATGGATTACAGAAGTATATCTGAAAACTCAATAACAGGAATAATAAACAATCCTTTTGCTAATAGTGTATCCGAAGTTTATTTCCATTATTTAATAATTTATATCTCAAGTCAATGAAACAATATCTATTATAATTGGTTCCAAAGATTTATCACGCGTAATTTATGTTGATGCCGTACGACCCGATCCAACATAAGAATATTTAAATTGTGCATGGCCGAGAGTCGAACGATACGAACCATAGATGCATCTATCTTCTACCGACGCATTCGCCCCGCTCCACGAAAAGAGAAAATACTTTATAACAGTCGATTCAAGATTTATTAAGAGGCAATTAATTAAAGAAATACAAATTCTCAATAATAGTCAAGTGGCCCGTCCAAGGATTTCAGTAAATGAAATTTAACCTTCTAGCATTCCTTTATCAAGTTCCAACATGATTTAAGCAATTAAGTTAAAAAGTAAGGTGAAAAAATCATAAATATAGCATGGTATGGATCCTAGAATACCTGGACATAAGCATAATTAGTATCTACGTACGGACTCTCGTCACCTCGTACATACGTAGCCCCCACAAATAGAAGCACGTATTAATCATTCACCTATAGGGTAAATTCCCCCTTACAAGGTTAGGAAAGAGACTTACCTCATCTCAAGGCCTACTTTCCGGTCCAAGATTGTGCTTAAACCCATAATTCGGTGCCAATCGACTCGAAACTAGTCAAATGCTATATAAAATAGCCAATACATGTTCAAAAGTTCAGATTCTAACTATTAGAGTGATTACTCAACCCAAATTGAAGAATTCTTAAAATTCACCCTTGGGCCCACGTGCCCGAATTCCAAAATTGTTTGAAGAAAGTTGTTACCCATAACCTCATGCACTCAAATATATGATTTTCACTAAATTCCATATCAAATTTCGTGGTTAAATCCTATTTTTATAAAAACCTAGGTTTTTCATCTAAACCCATGTTTTCCACAAAATTTACATGTTAAAATCTACCCATAATCTATGTAGAAATTACTCAAGTTAGGTAGAAATTACTTACCCTTAATAGCTAGGTTGAAATCTCTCCTTTTGAAGCTCCAAAATCGCCCAAGAGATGAAAGAAAATGAGCCAAAATAGCCTAAGTCCCGTTTTTAAAATATGATTATGTTCAGGGGTCCTTATACGCCATCGCAACCAAGCTCTCGCGATCGTGATGGCTAAACTGAGGAGCACAAGAAAAAGGCTCTATGTTAATGCGAGAGGACCCATGCGAACCCAGTTCACTAGGACGCCTACTCCTCGCAAATGCGAGGTCCAACATGCGAACACGTAAGGCAAATGGGTTGCTTAGGCCTAGGCCCAGGCTTCTACGCAAACGCGGCCTGCCTAACGCGAATGCGAAGAAAAAGGGTCCAAGCCTCTGCGAACATGGTCTTGCATATGCGAACACAAAGGGAAAAAGCCCTTAGTCCCCAAATCCTCATCACGAACGCGAGGATCTTTACACGTTTGCAAAGAAGGAAACCAGAACAGAAAATTCGGTGTTTTCAACTTAACTCCGGGCGATCCAAAACACACCGGAGCTCCTTGGGACCCCGTTCAACTACACCAACAAATCTATAAACATAATACGTACTTGCTTGAACTCTCAAAACGCGTAACATAACAACATAACCAAGAATCACATTCCAAAACCAAATTGAATCAAAATCTGAACTTCAAGTTTCCAAATCGCTCCAAATGCGCCGAATCATACTTAGACTACTCGGAATGATGCAAAATTTTGCGTGCAAGTCTTAAATCACCATACGGAAATATTCTCGGTATGGAAATCCCATTTGGACCTCGATATTACGAAAACCTACTCCAAACCAAATTTAAAGAACTTTAAAACCTTCAAAGAACCAACTTTCATTATTAGGCACCGAAATGTTCCCGGGTCATCCAAAATCCGATCCGGACATACGCCCAAGTACGAAATCATCATAAAAACCTATTGGAACCATCCAATCCTGATTGCTACATCATTTACTCAAAATGTTGAACGAAGTCAAACTTAGCCTTTTTAGCAAACCTTAAGGAACCAAGTGTTCTGATTTCAACCCGAACCCTTCCAAATCCCAAACTTACCATCCTCGCAAGTCATAAAACAGAAAAAGCACATACGAGGAGTCTTATTTAGGGGAACAGGGTTCTAGAAAGCAAAACGACTGTTCAAGTCATTACACTTATGCTCTAAAATACTAAATGGTACACTTGGTTAAATATTGAGTTATTTACTATTAAGCTTACACTTGGTTAAATATTGAGTTATTTACTATTAAGCTAGTTGTTGGAGGTTTTACTTTGAACATAATAGTGCGTACCTACCCCAAGTAGGCTTGGATAAGGAATTCAAGAGGCGTTTCTGGGAGGATTTGGATGAGATAGTGTGTGGTATCCCGCATACCGAGAAGCTTTTCATAGGAGGAGATTTTAGCGGCCACATTGGAGTGATGTCTGGGGGGGGGGTATGATGATGTGCATGGTGTCTTGGTTTTGGACATAGAAATGGAGGAGGAACACTCTGTTGGACTTTGCTAGAGCATTTGATTTGATGATAGAACACTCGATTTTCCTGAAGAAGAGGGAGCACTTTGTCACATTCCGGAGTTCGGTGGCCGAGACTCAAATTGATTATTTACTCCGCAGGAAGTCCGATAAAGGTCTTTGCATGGATTGCAAGGTCATCCTGAGTGAGAACCTCTCGACCCTTCATAGGCTCCTGGTCATGGACTTTGAGATCTTGAGGAAGAGGAGGAAGTGGGCGATGTATAGCCAACATAGGATAAAGTGGGGAGCCTTGACGAAAGCTAAAGTGCAGGAGTTGGGGGTCAACTTTCTGACTATGGGGGCTTGGAGGAGTAGTGGGGACGCAAGCTATGTGTACCACGACTGTGCAGTGCATTAGAGAAGCCACGAGAGAGGTATTAGGCGTCTCAAAGGGTTACTTTGGTGGTCACAAGGGAGGCTGGTGGTGGAATGGAGAGGTACAAGGAAAAGTGGAAACCAAGAAAACAACGTATCTGAAGCTAGTGGAAATTGTAGACGACGAGGAGAAGATGGAGAATATGGAGCATTATAAGTTGGCTAAGAAAGAGGTAGAGCTAGCAGTCATGGCGGACAAGACTGTAACTTTTCGTCATTTGTACGAGGAACTCGAGGGCCGAGGAGAGGATAAGAGGCTTTTTAGGTTAGCCAAGACGCGGGAAAGGAAGGCGAGTGACTTGTACCAAGTGAAGTGCATCACAGACGAAGAAGGTAGAGTTTTGTTGGATTAGGGGCTTATCCGTCGGAGATGGCAAACCTACTTCCATTATCTCTTGAACGAGGAGGGGGACTTGAGCATTGTACTGGGTGATTTGGAACTCTCCGGGATCGTTGTGAGTTTGGGTATTGTAGGAGGATTAGAGTTGATGAGTTTGAGGGGGCTATGCATAAGATGAGTAGAAGAAAAGCGACCGGCCCAGATGAAATCTCGGTGGATATTTGGAAGAGTGCGGGCAAGGCAATCTTGGAGTGACCACTAGGTTATTTAATGTCATTTTTAGAACGGAGAAGTTTCCCGACGAGTGGAGGTAGAGCACGATGGTTCCTGTATACAAGAACAAGGGTGATATCCAAAATTGCAATAAGTATCGAGGTATCAAGCTGCTTAGCCATACTATCAAAGTATGGGCGAGAGTGGTGGAGCTAAGGGTGAAGAGGAGTGTGTTCGAGAACCAGTTCGGGTTTATGCTGGGGCGTTCGACTACAGAAGCCATCCACATTGTAAGGAGATTGAAGGAGAAATATAGGGAGAGAAATGAGGGCTTACATACGGTGTTCGTCGACTTAGAAAAGGCATACGATAAAGTTCTGAGGGAGGTTTTGTGGAGATGTTTGGAAGCTAGAGGTGTACTCGTTGCTTACGCTAGGTTGATTAAGGACATGTATGATGGAGTAAAAACCCGAGTGAGGACGATGGACGGGGACTCGAACCATTTTTCGATTATGATGGGGTTGCACCAGGGGTCAGAACTCACCCATTTTTTTGCTCTGGTGATGGACGTAATGACGTGCCACATCTAAGGGGAGGTGACGTGGTGCATGCTATTTGCAGATGTATTGTATTGATTAACGAGACGCGAGACGGTGTAAATGCATAATTAGAGGTATGGCGGTAGATCGTGGAATCTAAAGGTTTCCAGTCGAGCAGGACCAAGACAGAATACTTGGAGTGTAAGTTCAGTGGCGAGACTCAAGGAGGGGAAGGGGAGGTGAGGCTAGAGTCGCACGTCATCCTTAGGAGAGGGAGTTTTAAGTACCTTGGGTCTATTATTCAGGGGAATGGGGAGATTGATGAAGATGCCACACAACGTATTGGAGCGGGATGGATGAAATGGAGACTCGCTTTTGGTGTTTTGCATGACAGGAAGGTGCCACTGAAACTTAAGGGTAAGTTCTACAGAGTGGTGGTCAGACCAATGATGTTGTATGGGGTTGAGTGTTGGCCAATCAAGATGACTCATGTCCAGAAGATGAAGGTAGCAGAGATGAGGATGTTGATATGGATGTGCGGGTATACCGGGTTAGATAGGATTAGAAATGAGGTTATTCACAACAAGGTGGGTGTGGCCCTTATTGAGGACAAGATGCGGGAAGCGCGACTTAGGTGGTTTGGTCATGTGAGGACGAGGAGCACAAAAGAGGTGGAGAGAGGTGATTAGGCAAGACATGACACAACATTAGTTGGCTGAGGACATGACCCTTTATAGGAAGGTACGGGGGTCTAGGATTATGGTAGTAGAGTAGATATTATAGATTGTTCATAACAGTAGTATTGACATGCAGTCTCGCTTTCTGTTGGTAGTAGGTTTTTATGACTAACTGTTGTTTTCTTTCATTGTTGATCACCTTACTGTCTTATTATTATTTTTCTTCTTTTATATGGCTTTTTGGTACTGACCCTTCTTTTCTATATTTTCATTAATGTGGTGCTTATGCTTTCCTGAGCCGATGGTCTATTGGAAGTACCCTTTCTATCCTCACAAGATATGGGTAAGGTTTGGGCACACACTACCCTCCCCAAATTCCACAATATGGGATAATAGTGGGTATATTGTTATTGATACTTAGTAATGCACTCATGTTCTAAAAATCTTATATCTGCTTCTGTTCAACACCGAAGCAATGGCTTGGCTTTAGCCTTATGTTTCTGCAAGATTATCACTATCCATCGAATATTCCTATTCCTTTGAACACTGAAACAACTGATATGTACAAATATTCATTCTGATATAGTTGGCCGTTCAGCCAAAAATATATCACTCGGTGGCCCATAGTTTGTCATTACCATCTGTAGCCAAAAAAAAATAACATACGTTAATCAACAAATAATTTGTGAGAGCCCTTTTGTCCCTCCACTCCGTAGTCTTTTCCTTCTAACCAGCAATAACAATTACTTGATTTTTATAAATGTAATTAGTTAATTTTAGATAAAAACAAAAGAAATTATTTCAAAGATTTGGTAAAGATAAATTTGCAAAAATATCACTATTTTGATGCACCTAACATGAAAAATCAAAGGAACTAGAACTGTCCCTAAACGACGGCTTTAGCCATTGCTGATCACCATCAACTCTTCTTTTACAATTTCATCTTTTGTTTGCTCACCAAAAATGACCTAAAGGCTGAAAATATTCTCATAGTTGAATATGTATATTTAGTGTATATACATTGTATAATCAGTGTAGGCTTTATATAAACTCAAATTGTATACTGATACACGGATTGTATATAAAAGATACACTAAATATATAATATTGTACATGAGATACACTAATTATATATCTGATAAACAAAAACCTTTAGAATCCATAGAAGAAGAAGAAGATAGCAACAACACCACCTGTACAATGTACTAAACGCTTTACTTCTTCGCAGCAGCATATGCATATAAATTCCTTGTAAAAGAATTATGAATCCCCAACCTACAAAATGACCCGCAAAATATCAATAAATATTTACCAATAACATTTACATTATATAAATGATGTACATAAATTGTATAACAGTATATATACCACTATTATACAATACACACACATTAAAATATCAACACATACCTACACACACCTACATTTTATATCTATTATATAAAAGAGAGAAAATGAGGTTGACCAAGGGTATAATGGTCATTTCAAATATATTAGTGCATTATTTGCTTTTATACTAGGCTCAAAAGTATGGTTGTGGGTTGAAAAACAAAACTAACACGGTCATAAGCTAGTAAATTCTTTAGGTGGACCCCACTTTCAGTTCAACCTTCGTTATCTTCATTAAATGCATTACTTGATGGTTATTATCATTTTCTCAATAAGTGCTTTTAACTAGAAATGTTATCCTTTTGGTAATTTTATAATTCAAATGTTCACCTGATTAAAAATACTATGCTAACATACATTTATATATGACAATTCTATTATCGCCTTAAGAAATATTATTTTATTTAATTTATTTATTAACTATTAAGGTAAAGAAGATTTTATTAAAAAAAAATTAGTGATAATTTATGTGGATTACATTCAGATGTTCTTATATTATTATCAATTGATATCATTTTATACAAAGTTCTCATCAAATTGCAATTTCAATTGGAATAGATTATAAAATAGGAAAAAAATATTTAGAAATAAAATATAGTTTCAAGTCCCATTTTTTTTAATTATAATATTAAATTTGTTCAAAATTGTATAATAAGTATCCCCTCTCTAAAATATGATTTGAGAATATCTGAAGTAAAAATTAAGATAATTAATTTGTGAAATTATTTTCTTTTAAAAAATTATTATATATTAGGAAGTATGAGAAGTATCGTCACACAGGATTTTACTTCTCCCACTATGATCGAAGTTAGTTGGGTACTTCCTCTATTCAATAAGAATTCAATATTATATAAATTTCAAAATACATAAATATACAATTATTTACTTTTAAAGAATATCAACAAATAACTATTGTGATGAAAATTGTAATATACCCTATAGTATCTCAATCATATCAATGAAACTAGAAAAAACTGTAATATTTCAATTTAAGGTCAATTTGATTAGTATTTAGAGTGGTCCAAAGATTAATTTATTTTTAATATTATGTCATTAAACTAGAACAAAATACAAATTTTTTTGCTAAAAATTCTTAATCATTAAAAATCACAATTATTATTTCAAAGAGCCAAAAAAATACCGATTCATCAACCATTTGGCAATAAAATTAATATGTTTTATTATTCAAATTTTGAATAGCATAAAAAAAAAAAGTAACACATTAACACAAAAAGAATACTAAAAGAATAAAACTATACATCATTCTATTTAAATTTCTATTATATAGAAAAGAGAAAA
>ML326649.1:20000-25137 GCA_005239505.1 Nicotiana paniculata | reverse complement strand
ATTTGTGCAAATTTACCGTTGGGCAACGGCATCCTGTCAGGGGTGACCGTTGCCAACGGTCAGCGGGCCCCACATCTTTAAAAAAAAAATAAATAAATAAATAGCCGTTGTACCGGGCCGGGCCGGGCCGGTTAAACCGGTACACGGTAACGGTTCACTACCGGTCCGGTTACCCGTTTCAAAATAATTAAACGGACCAACCCCCTCTAACCCCCCTACCCAGCCCACCCGGCCCCCTATGAACCGGGCCGGGCCGGTTCCGGTTTTAACCGGGCCGGGCCGGTTACGGGTCGACCCGGCCCGTTAGACACCCTTAGACTTGTGGGTATGACTGATCGAATCTTCGTGGTGAGGAGGATTTCCACGTACCTCAATGTTGTGTGCGATGTCGACATCGTTTTTAACCGTCTTTTACGATTTTTTTCTAAGAAACAAAGAATCAAATAGATTAGTAATAGATGAAAGGATCAACTCAATTACATAACTGTCTAAGCCCCACAGTGGTGTCCAAATTATTTATCCGTAAAATGGTATAGTTGAATTTATAACGTGGTTTATAGAAAAGCGAATCAATTTGATCCCAAAATAATAAATTAAATAAAATATAAAGCTTAGCACTGAAATCGAGATAAGACAACAAGCAGCTTGATTTCGGGAGCATGGTTTCTGAAGACAACAATAAAAATATGAACAAATTGAAAATAAAGTATTATTGAGCTTCGAATAATGTGTAGAATAAGTTTGTCAGAAATTTTATGTGTTACAATGGCTTTTGAAGTCACTATTTATAGCTACACCTAAGGAACAAGGTCTTAAGATCAAGATCCTCTTAATTACAATTATGGGGGCCATTGATGAATGTGTAACGACATGCTACGAATGTCAAAATTCTTTGTAATGGATTTTGTATTTAACACTGAGGAATATTCTTTATTGAATGTTATCGGGTGGAAAATATTCATTTGTCCTCGTTAGCAATATTCCTTTTAGGGTCTACCGGGTGCCAACCTAAGCTGCTATCCCCGGCCTTGGTTCTAACTTGCCTTGTTTTTTGTCTGTCTCTGATTCCACGTGTTACTCAATTATTCAAGTATTTAATATCAATCAATTTGACCCTATACAGTCAGGTCCTGGTATTGTTGCAAATAGCACACCCGAGGCAAGAACTGTATTTGAAGCATGTATAGCATTGTGTTTATATTTGTACAAATCCACAGAGTTTCAAATAGAAGAACCAAAATAGACATTTGAGTTCATTAAATATACGATTTGAAAATCCTAAGTTGGACTGGTCAAGGAATTCTTAGAAGTGTGTATATGGTCGAAACCGGACTTATCTATTGCATAATAAACCGAGGCTGAAGCGTGATGGGTTAAAGATCGACCCCGGATTATATAGAACCAAGGTACGAAGTTTGAACATGCGTCTTTAAGACTATCGAGCCCGTCTCTCCGGAACCAATCGCGACTCCGACCAAGCTCAAGGAAATATTATCGGGACGAATAATAAAAGGCCGAAATATCTGTAGCCTTTCAGATATCACACCGTGAATATCGACACACATCAATAAGTAACTGACTAATTAGCAAATCATGAGATTTATTACCTTTTGTAGAATTGTATCTAAAGTTGGACTCCCATAATATATATATGTGATCTGATTATTTGTAATACACATTGTAACACGCATCCAAAGGTAATACACTGTTATTTGTAGTTTCTTATTATCTTGTGATTCTATTTTGACACCGATTGAGGCATTTTATGGATTGAGGGTGACCAAACCGGGGCTAAAGCGTGATGGGTTAAAGATCGACCCCGAATAATATCGAACCAAGGCACGAAGTTAGAGCATGCGCCTTCAAGATCATCGAGCCCGTAGCTCCGGAACTGACCCCGACTCGGACCAAGCTCAAGGAAATATTATCGGACCGGATAACGGAAGGCCTAAATATCCGTAACCAGCCGGATATCACGGCGAGAATACTGGCACGTATCAACGAGTAACCGACTAATTAGAAAATCATGAGATTTCTTACCTTTTGTAGAATTATATCTAACGTAGGACTCCCTTACTATATAAAGGGGGTCTGATTATTTGCAATTCACATTGTAACACGCATCCAAAGGCAATACACTGTTATTTCCAGTTCTTATTATCTTGTGATTCTGTTGTGGCATCGATTGAGGCACTTTCTAGCTCGAGGGTGATCAACCTTCAAGGCTTACACTGTTTAACTTGTGCAGTTTGCATTCACTTTTCTGTCATTGATTTCAATATTAATCTGTTTTTTTAATTTGTATTAAGTTATGTCACATATCCTTAAAATCGCGTATAAATTCAATTGTTATCTGTTTTTAAGGGTAAACACCTTCGTATGAGTAATCCTATTCTGATGGCATGAAATCACTGGTTGATCTTTGAGTTAGAGGTTAAATCTAGTTGTGATCACTGTTATTAATTAACATTTAAGTCGTATATACAGATAGGGGTCGTTTGGTAGCCGGTTAGAGAGGAGTTATCCATGTATTAAAATTAGGATAACTTTATACATTGTTTGGTTAAAAGAACGGGGAAAATATAATCTCCTCATAGAAGCTAGCATAAGTTATACTATGTTTGGTTGCTTTTTCCTCTTTTCAACATAAAATGTAGCATTGCTAATATAATGTTTGGTTCATATTTTTCTTTTTCACATAACTAATGTATAAGTTCTAAGTGAATCTATGCATTATTTATGCAGGGTAGAAGGTGGAATAACTTATACATGTATTAAAACAAAAATAACAAGAATACCCTCTATTCAAACTTGTATTTTTTTGTTTAAAAATATATATTTAAACTATACTAACAATTTTAATAAAATAAGTAAGCTAATAATAAATAACACTCACATTACATTTATATTACTAATTCTTATATAACAACCGCATAACTAATCCCAATGTAACTCAACCTTGCATAATTTATCCCTGCATAACTTATACATGCATAACTAATCCTTGCATTACTTATTCCTGCATAACTAATACATACATAACTAATACCTGCATAACTCTAACCGGCAACCAAACGACCCCATAATGTTAAGATTTTTAACACTAATAGTGTATTTTAACCTATTATGTTAGTTTAGTTGCCATTTTTATTGGGCTACTAATGAATGCTTATTACTCTCTCCATGTCAATTTAGATGACACACTTTTCTTATTAGTCCGTACAGAGAGAATGACACATTTTTATAATGGGAAATAGTTCAACTTTAAAGTTTTTATTTACCCATAGTACCTTCAATGCGAAATTTTTATAACCACACAAATGTCATGTCCCCATAAAGTTTTTACACCTTAAGCTTTTAAGACCACAAGTTTCAAAAGACTGTCTCTTTTTTTTAGACTTCGTGTCAAGTCAATCTAGCTCATTTCAATTGAAATGGAGGAAGTATAATTTTTTACATGTAACTAAAATGATCTAATTGTATAAATAATTTATCACTATATTTGATAGTAAAACTTTAAACTCTGTTAACCCCATCACTGGATGTTACTTTTGACTTCTTTGGCAGTTTTAGTGACATTTTAGTTTCAGCGTCTGACATCTCCATAATGCAAATTGCAAAGCAGCTTTGCTCTGTCATTTTTAGCAGTCAAGAGCCAAGATCACATGATTAGCTCTAATCATGTTAAAACGTTGCACATGCTTACATGTGTATGCTACAACTTAAATCAATTCTTGCAGCCCCTTCCAAGCTGACATCTTCTGTACATAATATTTTTTTAATAAAGTAACATCATCTTTGTACATAATCTTCTCTGCAACGTATCCGTGTTTGATAGGCATATTCAGCAATGATGAAAATAAGAAAGATTAGAATGAATTCTTTACATTTGTCCAAGCATAGTAGACATAGCTACCAGGTACATAGTAGACATAGCTACCAGGTACATATGCGGGTGAAAGGTAGCAAAAAGAACCTACTTGGGTTCCGCACCTGTATTATTTATTCATAAAATAATACAGTTTAATTTGTAACGTGATTTATAGACACATTAATTAATTTGATCTAAAAAATCCAAAATAAGTAAGAACTGAATCAAAATTGTAAAAATAACTTAAGTAAATACAAGCCCTATCGTATGGTGAGCCTCACCGAAAATGAGAACAAAAACAATGTTTAAGATCAAAAGAAAAGCAAGTAATTTTTTTAAGAAGAGCAAATTATAACCTTTGAGTACAAATGATTTCTCGTGTCCTACAATGGATACTAATTCTCCTATTTAGAGACTCTATTTAGGGGGACAAGATCCG
Source organism: Nicotiana paniculata (assembly GCA_005239505.1). Lineage (NCBI taxonomy): Eukaryota > Viridiplantae > Streptophyta > Magnoliopsida > Solanales > Solanaceae > Nicotiana > Nicotiana paniculata. The sequence goes on along the minus strand of ML326649.1, from coordinate 20,827 downwards.
TTTGAATGAGAATAAAACTGACATTGATGGCTGTACAACGGTTGGCTATCAATACAGGGATTCTATGTAACACAGGACTTCCGAAGGGATCCGATGTTTTTCCGCCGTTAAGGTTCTCGATAGTCGAAAGAAGCCCAACGAGTAGTGCAAAATGTCCTTGATTGGAAGAGAGCTCGTGAAGCCACTCTCGCTCCTTCTGAAGGCGTCTCCTCCCGAAGTCCCCAACCCAAAGTCAAGAAACCAAAGAGAAAACATATTACCTCAGCTGAGACTGGGGAGAAGACTTTGAAAGAAACATCAACCAGATTGGCCACAATGGTCCTTGATTATGAAGGAACCGACGATGAAGTGGCTCCCCTTCAGAGAAGAAAAAGATCTTCATGTGCTCAACCGGATGCTCAACCATGTGAACTTCAAACTCCACAACCAGAAGAAGTTCAAGGACTTTTTACGGAAATGAAAATCGTTGAAAACACTGAGTCACATTTTCGGGCTGCTGTTGACATTTCGACTCAGAGGAACCCTAACCCTGAGGTACCTCCACCGTCAATTTATGAGCCAACTGCAATCGCATCTCCTTCTACCCCAGAAACTACCTCTTCACCGGCCCCAACCAAACAAACAAAAGACGTTCTTTCCCCGCTGTCATCAAATCGTGGGAATTTAGGTAACACTTTCCCCACACCCACTCAAAAACGCAGTGGCCAACAAAGTGTCATTCTCACGGTTGAATGAGTGCCACATACTTTCTAAGCTGGTAGAGGGTACTAACTACCTGAAACTGTTGGCCACAGAGAAAGATTAAAGAAAAATGGACACCAAAGATT
>ML326649.1:0-15000 GCA_005239505.1 Nicotiana paniculata | reverse complement strand
CATTTTCGAAGTCATAACTTCGATGCATATTTAGCCAAATGCCCCGATAATCAGACTTATGAAGGGCATTCCTCAAGGGTAAATTTGTCACGGCGGCTATAGGATAGCATTGAAAATAAGGACTAAGCATTTGTGAAGCAAGTACGAGAGTTAGGGCTAACTTTTTAAGGTGCTGATAGCGTGTCTCTGCTCTCGATAAAATTTTACTAACATAATAAACAGGAAATTACATACCTTCCACCTCTTGGACCAGGACAACACTTACCGCTACTTCAGAAACCACTAAATAAATTAATAATTGCTCTCCTTCCTTCGGTTTTGACAACAAAGGAGGGCTAGACAGGTACCTTTTTAGGTCTTTCAATGCTTGTTGACATTCCGGAGTCCACACAAAAATTTTCTTCTTTTTTCCAAAAGAAAAAAAATATGATGACATTTCTCCGTAGACCTCGAGATAAACCTACTTAGAGTTGTGAACTTGCCGGTCAACCTTTGTACTTGCTTCAGACTAGTTAATTAATCCAGGATATCCTTGACGCCTTTTATCTTATCGGTGTTTGCTTTGATTCTAGGAACGTACCAGAACCAACACTGAAGGCGCATTTTTCTGGGGTAAGCTTTATGTTATGTTTTCTGAGAATGTCAAATATTTCCTGGAGATTATTCAAATGATATCCTGCATTAAGATACTTAACCAACATGTCGTCAATATAAACCTCCATTGTCTTACCAATTTGTTGTTCAAACATTTTATTAACAAGCCTCTGGTAAGTGGCTCCGGCATTGTTAAGCCCAAAAGGCAACACATTATAGCAGTATGTGCTATAATTTGTGATAAATGAGGTTTTTGATTGATCTTCTAGGTGCATCCCCAAAATATGCATTAAGAAAACTCATTAACTCATTCCTGACCATTGCCTCAATCATTTGATCAAATATTGACAACGAGAAAGGGTCCTTAGGGAATTCCTTATTTAAATATTTATAATCTACATACATTCTAAATATATTATTCTTCTTTGGTACTACCACTACGTTAGCTAACCAATCAGGGTAATTTACTTCTCGAATTGAACCTATATTTAGTAATCGAGTTACCTCTTCTTTGACAAACATATTTCTGACCTCTGCTATCGGTTGTTTCTTCTGCCTTACCAGAGTTAGGATCCAAACTCAACTTATGGACACCACTTCCAATGGAATACCTGTCATATCTGAATGCAACCATGCAACACAATTGACTTTAGCTTTTAGAATCAGTAATTTTAACATGAGTTTGGGACTCAGCCCCGTTCCTTAATGGAATTTCCTTTCTATGAAATCCATTCTTGTCATATTTGGTCGCATCTGTTTCCTTCGATACCTGAAAAGACCTTTGTATCTGAGAAAATCCGATGACTCCTCTTCTCCATTATCTTCAATCGGGGTGGAAGAGGTCATTGACTCCTATAGTTGCTATTTTACCTTCCCCTTGATATTGGACAAGGTAACCACATTTGTTTCTCTTGCAGCTGGTTGATTACCTCTGATCTGCTTGACTCCTTCTGGTGTGGGAAATTTCAGCAACTGATGATAAGTTGAAGGAACCTTCTTTTCATGTATCCAAGGCCTTCTGAGTATCAAATTGTATCCCATATCAACATCTTCCACTTCGAACAAATGGTATCATTATTCCTTTGGCATATGTGGTTAGTAGAATTTTTCCCCGGGTTATTACACTTGTTAAGTTGAACCCGACTAGACGCTTTGTTGCAGGAACAATGTTTTCGGTTATGTGTGCTTGCACCAAAACACTCCATTGGATGAACTACCTGGATCAACCCACACACTCTTAATTTTGAAATCTAACACATTAAGAGATATTACCAGAGCATCATTTTGCGGAAGAACAAGTCCATTAACATCCTCTTCTATGATGGTGATGTCATCTTCTGCAGCTTCTCGAATCCTCTTGCCATGAGTTATCGATATCTTCATCTTCTTTGCGACTGAAAATGTCACCCTATTACCTCGTCATCACCAAAAATCATGTTTATGGTCATACATGATCACCTCGCAGTAGGTTGGCTGGCTCCCCAGCGTCACGATTTTTCCCATAATTATTCTTTGCCCGATAACTTAGAAATTCTCTAAGGTTACCATTCTTCAACAATCCTTCCACCTCTTCACGAAGGTGCCGACAGTCCCTAGTTCTGTGACTATGTGTTCTATGGAACTCACGCCATAAATTAGGAACTCTCTAGCTATAATCCGATCGAATTGGTTTCAGAAACCTAGCCTCCTTAATGTTTCTCATAGCTGACACCAACTCTACTAACTAATGTTAAAGTTGTATGTGGATAACCAATGATATTTTGAATCCTAGGACCTCGATGATTCTTTCTCCTGTAAAGTTCTGCTACTCCGAACATGATCCATTCTTCTATCGGAAGCAAACCTATTTGATGACTGAAAACCTTTATTTCTTCGCCCATTCAGCCCTTTCATAAAGGTGAAAGCGACCCCTAGAAGATCTACGATCTGTATCAGCATCATCTTTAAACCTTTCATGATTCCAATCCCGATTATGCCCCTGGGAAAACACCGAGGAACTCAATCGATCATCTTCCGTTCTTAATTTTGACTCGTAGTGATTGTGGACATATGCCCAAGTGGTTGCCTGAAATTTGAACAAGCTTTCCTTCAGTTTCTTGGAGGCATCAGAGCTCAATGGGTTGAGACCCTTTGTAAATTCTTCCGCTACCGAATTATCATGTTCTACCGGTAACAACATGATCATGAACTCTCGTAATAGTTCAGATTCTCCTTGGGCTATTCTGAATATATCCACCATCCTTGCGTGAACCTTTCTTGCTACAACATGGGCTTTAATAAAAGAATTTAAAAGCATTTCAAAAGAATCAATGGAATTCTCACGTAACAGAAAATACCAAGTTAAAGCACCCTTCGTTAGTGTTCCGCCAAATTTCTTCAACAAGACAGATTTGATCTTGTGTTGGGCACCGTCATTTTCCTTTACAGCCGTAGTGTAGGTCGTGATATGCTTCTGTGGATCCGAAGTCCCATCATACTTCAGAAAATCTGACATCTTAAACCCTTTCAGAATCAGCTCTAGGGCCGCACTTGGTTTCAACAGTAACTGGGTATACATCTTTGAATCCGGCCTCTTTAGCACCGGCAGCGCTCCCGAGATCTGATCCATCCGAGCATGGAATTCTTTAGCATTTTGGTCCATTCGTTCATTCATTTCCCTCATGAATCTCATGAGCTCGATTTTGAAAGGGTCGTTAGCGTTGTTGTTGTTCCAATATCCACTAACGCCACCTCCTACCTCGTTAAAATTGAACTCCTCTGTTGGAGCATTATTACCTGTTCTTCAAACTGTTTGATTTGTAGACGCTGCGAGGAATCCGAACTCCTCCATTAGAGTTACTGGAAGCAATCGAAAGTGCATGCTTCAATTCTATCATCACCCGGTCTAGACTTGAGAGGTGATTCATAATTTCCCTCTGTTGCTCTCTCAAGATTTTGACTGTTTCAACAATGTGTTCGTCATCCGCATCATCATGAGTTAGAGTCCTTACATGCCGAGGATTTTGACCTTCGCGAATTGGAGTTGTTTCATCCCCTTTCATTGCGAGTTTCAATAATTTAATCATTACCTTGGAACACATCCTCAAATTCGTTGTGAGCTCGAACATTATAGGAATTGTTCACATCGTTGGCTGCCATATCTGATTTTTCTTTTGCTAAGAAAGGAATCAAAGTTAGTTAGTAACAAATGAATGGATCAAAGCAATTACAAAATTGTCTATGCCCCAAGGTGGGTGCCAAACTGTTTATCCATAAAGCGATACAGTTGAATTTGTAAGGTGATTTATAGACACGTGAATTAATTTGATCGAAATATGAAATAAGTATGAATAGAATCAAGATTGTGAAAATAACTTAAAAGAAATACAAGCCTGATCGTATGGTGAGCCTCTCCAGATATGATAACAATAACAATGGTTATGAGCAAAAGAAATGCAAGTAAGTTTTTAATAAGACCAAATTTTTGCGTTTTATTACAGATGATTCCCCATTTCCTACAATGGATATTAATTCTCCTACTTATATCTCTATTTAGGGAGACAAGATCCCCAAATCAAGTTCCTCTTGAATGTGAATAAAACTGCCATTGATGGTTGCACAACGATTGGCTATAAATACAGAGATTCTTTGTAATGAGATCTCACTTAATGCTATCTTTCCAAACCGACGTCTTTCTTTCAAATCTTTGTTCTCAGTTTCAATGCCTTCGGAACTCACTCAACACCTGTCACATGCTTGTATCCGGTGCCAATTATTTGCTTACTCACATTTTACCTGTTTTCAGTTTCACGTGTCATATCATCATTTGTAGAACTGTCGCTAACCAATTTTACCCTATACAAGCATGTTCCCCGTGAAATTAATCGAGTTACACACAAGTTGACATGGATACCACAATTATAAAATATAAAAAAGAAAGCGACAAAGTATACAGAGAAATGTATGACTAAAAGGCAAGGCTGTGCGAACCTCCATCCCATAGTGTTAAACTTATTAATTATAATAGAAAATGAATCTACAGATACATGATAAAAGTTTCGAAATAATTTTATTTGTTAGTCATCACACTGTAATTTTTCATTTAGAAATTAGCAGCAGACAAAGTAGCTTTGTTTCATTCGTGGTATATGAAACTCATTTGACTACAACCAGAAGTGTAACCCCCATCAATGACGAGATTGTGGCCAGTTATAAAACCAGATTCATCACTGGCAAGAAACAAGACAGCTTGTGCGACATCTTCCAATGTTCCACCTCTCCCATGCAGAAGACTCCCTCTTTCCCCGACTATTGTGCTTACTTCATCAGGCCTAAGTTCCATATTACCAAGAAACTTGCGATATTCATTCACAAGCATCTCTGAAGGGACACCATGAGGAGAAATACAGTTCACTCGAATCCCGTAAACCCCCAACTCACACGCTGTGCTACGGGCAAGCCCTAGGATTGCCTCTTTTGACATTGTGTAGGAATGAGATGCTAGGCCTCCCATGATAGCAGCCGAGCTTGATGAGCATATGATTGTGCCTCCATGCTTTCCTGCAAACGGAGGCGGATCCAGAATTTAATGTTTATGGGTTCTTATATCGACCTTAAGTAAATATACAATAAGTAACTCGGTTCACAACCAACTATTTATGGAAATTTAGTTAATTTTTTAATACGTATACTGAGTATATGCAAAAGCTACTAGGTTCATGGGAACCCACGTGTAATAGAGTGGATCCGCCCCTGCCTGCAAAGGATTTATATTCAGTAAAAATGAGCCAAGCTCTATATATATATATATATAAACACACACTGCACTCGCTCTAGATCCGTACGTCTCTACGTGCCTGCTATCATTGTCCGTGCAGCATGCTTGACCCCATGCACGACACCGTTCAGATTTATAGCAAGCAGTGTCATCATCTTATCCATTTCGATGTTGGTAATGCTCCCTCCAAAGCCTGCAATTCCAGCATTGTTGAACATGATGTCTAATCTGCCTTTCCATTCCACTGCTTGTTTCACAGCTGATTCCACTTCTTCTTCTTTGGAGACATCACAGTGTACATACCGACCTTCAATAGAATCAGCTAGACTTGCACCTACTTCATCCAGTATATCTGCAATCACAACATGAGCTCCATTTTCAGCAAAAACTCTTGCAGTTGCTGCTCCTATTCCTCTTGCACCACCCGTTATTACTGCAACTTTTCCCCTCAACCTGACAACATTAAGAAAACAGTTTAACTTCTATTTTGTGTAATCACGGAATCAAAATATGTAACATAGTTATACAGTGGGCGTATATAGCTTAAAAGCTAACTCAAAACTAACCAGGTTCTGAGCTTATATTCGAATCAATAAGACTAACCTCTTTGGGGATAACAATGATACCGAAGTATCCTCTTTGTGATCCATATTCATCCACATATAAGACAGCAGCACATATCAAAGATACAATGTATAAATAGGAAATGAATGTCAAAGAATGTGATGCAGTATATCTATCTATCATCAAAGAGTCGAAATATCTGAGAATAAATAGGTTTGTCACATACTTCTTGTTTTATAACCACTTCCTACCTAGAGGATATTATACATAAGGGAAAAACGCATTTCCCTCCTAGCGCAAAAAAGTTCGTGTTAAGGGATAATCTGTTTACTAATAGTTCAGCCTAGTGACTAGCAATAGTGAAGAAGTATTAATACATTTGTTAGAGCAAGTAATTTGCAAAAGTAGTAAAGAAAAATATAGCAAAAATGACTTGCACAACTCACCAAGATTTTTTTTTTCAGTCATAAAGAATTGATTTTGTACACCACTTACAAAATATTTGATTGTTTTAGACAAACATAATTGTAGTATTTGATCCATAAATGCTAGTTAGGAGACTTAAAGCGGATCATATGTTTCAACCACGACCTGAATTATCTAGGAATTATTACAAAGTGAAAAATGTCTTCGTTTCCACAACCTAGATATCCCCTCAGAGAAGCAAAGAGTTTTCTTCATAAACCTTAGCCGTCGTCATCTAGAATGGAGTAGCATAGTATTTTCCAACACCTATAATGGGGTGTTTGTCTATATATATATATATATATATATATATATATATATTTATATATATATATATGACATAATTAGGGTTTTAGAAGGAGGACTAGCTAATGAGATAACGGGCCAATTAGCACCCCTTATAGCTGGACCCGATCCAATAACTTTTTTCAACATCTCCCACTAACACATAATGGAGTGTTCAAGCTCCATCAAGCTAAGAAAAACATACTCTCCTTTGAATTCTCTTGCGTCATTTCATACATGATAAATAGGCCATGCAACCGGCATACATGAGAGTACGTTGCTATACATTTGCTAGGAATATATAGCCTCTCGTCATCATCATGAAAATATTTTAGTAGATCATAAAAAGTATGCTTAGTGTCCTAGATAATTTGAATCACATTGATACATCCTGCTAGATTTCATGTATCATTATCTCCTGTGTTTACAATTATGACCCATAAGTCATAACCGGTACCAACAAACACAAACTAAATGAGATTCCATCAATGGTCTTCGTCTTTTCACGAGTCTCTCGACTTGAATTCAACTCGCTTTTCTAGTCATGATTGGTTAACCGAATCTCTCATGGTTATTTAGTAGCATGCTAAGATAGCAAACATCGAACTAAGCTTTGAGACATTGATAGTAGTCGTGAGTGTCACACCCGAACCTTGGGAGGTGCGACCGGCACACGACGCCCGAAGGCCCGCGCAAACCGACGTCCATGCTTAGACCCTTTTAACATAGAATTTGGGCCAACAACACATCCAAGTAATAGTGCCATGATTTAAAATGTACACTTCTAATTGTGAAAGAGACATTAGCATTGATATATTTACACATACACATATACATGTGCTGCCATCAGAGTCACAATCATATTTTACATGTTACCAACCACTAGTCCCGTCTACAAGCCTTTAGGAGTATGAACACATCATACATGTACACAACTTGGTCGGGACAGGGCCCCACCTTACCGAAAATAATTGGAACATACATTTTGGTACCTAGTGAATTCTGAACCACTACTCCGAAGAAGTCGAGTGAAAAGTCCAATAACTAGGACAAACACCTTACGGGGAAGGAACGTCACCGGGTCTATCTGCACCTGTAGGCATGAACACAACGTCCAAAGAAAAGGGCATTAGTACGAAAGATATACTGAGTATGTAGAATGGATAAAGTGCTTAAATAAAAGGCATATCATAAGAAATAGAAATACACAAGTTTAACCTGGATATCGTAGACAAGCCACTGGGGTGTACACTGCTATAACCATGAATAGATCAACTCAGATCAAATCATACTTTTTGACTCCGGAATAATATCTAAAATCACTTCAACTTGAGAGAAACGTTATGTTATTAGTGAGAATATACATATAAGACAGAAGCAATGTTATTGGGAAGCACTTAGAACAAACCAATCTTACAACATAGAAACTCTTCAGAGAGAAAAACGTTTACATTTTGGGAAATTCTAAAAGGGGTTTGGGAGCATTTTGGGATAATTAATGTTGGGGATATCTTCCTAGAATGAAATAAAAAGATCTACACTGCATGTTTTCCATATCAAGCCTAGAAAATTCCGTCACTCCACATGTAAAATGGGTCGCCTCACCCCAATTACAGCATCCGGTGGGACACCTAGTGCAAGCCTAATGAAATGTGTAATCCCCTTTGTCCCCACTACGTGTCATCGGATGATTGTCCGCTCTAGAAACAACACTTAACAATCGTTAATTTCCATGTGTGGGGTGTAACATCACCTATAGTCACTTCTTTCAAAATTCTTTATTCTTTTTGGGTTGTGCCCGCCTTAGTAGTCTCATTGTTCCTTCCATTGCATGGAATAAATGGGGGTACTTGGATTTCATGTCTTCTTCAGCTTCTTAGGTTATTTCTTCTATATTATTGTTCCTCCCAAGTACTTTAACTTAAGCTACCTCCTTGGTTCCTAACTTACACACTTGACGATCTAGGATAGCCACCGGAACTTCCTCATATGATAGGTCATCCATAACTTGAATATCTTCAATAGGGGTAGTACATGATAGATCACTTAGGGACTTCCAAAGCATTGCCACATGGAATAACGGATACACCACTTCCAATTCTAGGAGCAGCTCAAGCTTATAAGATACTTGACCGAATCTATAAATAATTTGTTATGGTCCAATATACCAGGGACTGAGTTTGCCTCTCTTACCGAATCTCATCACGCCCTTCATAAGTGACACCCTTAAGAAATCTATTCTCCCATAGCGAACTCCATATCTCGTTGTCGATTATCGGAATAAGATTTTGCTTCCTTTGAGCTGTCATTAATCGACATTGAATTGTTTTCACCTTTTCTACTTCCCGTAGCACCAATTCAGGACTGAATAACTTTGTTTCACCAAATTCGAACCTTCCGATAGGAGATTTGCACTTATATCTGTATAGTGCTTCATATGGTTCCATCTGAATGCTTGTATGGTAGCTATTGTTGTAAGTAAATTCGATGAGCAGTAGATGATTTTCCTGACTTCCATTGAATTCAAAAATACAGGCTCGTAGCATGTCCTCGAGCGTCTGGGTGGTGCGTTCAGCCTGGCCGTCTATTTTTATATGGAAAGTTGTGCTAAGGTTGATACTGGTACCCAATCCTTTTTGAAATGATCTCCTGAAGTTAGCCGTAAATTGGGCATCCTTGTCTGATATAATAGAAATCGGAACACCATGGAGTCGAACTATCTCCTTAATGTATAACTTAGCATAATCTTCAGCTGAGAAGGTAGTCTTAACTAGTAGGAAATGAGCTGACTTGGTGAGTCGATCCATCATGACCCATATGGAATAAAATCTTTGGTTGATCCTGGTAACCCCATAACAAAATCCATGTTGATCATCTCATTTTCCAGGTCGGAATTTCACATTTTGAAGAAATCCTCCTAGTTTATGGTGTTCAACCTTAACTTGTTGGCAATTTGGACACTGCGCAACGTATTCTGCAATGTTCATCTTCATGTCGTTCCACCAGTATAGCTGTCGAAGATTGTGATACATCTTGGTTACCTCAGATGAATAAAATACCGGGATTGATGAATCTTCGTCATGGTCTACTCTTGGAGTCCCCCGACATCAGGCACAGATAACCGGTCCTTGTATCTAAGGACTCTGTCCTTGAAGCTCGAACACTTGCTTCTTTGGAAAGGGGATGCTTTCTCTTATTTTCACCAAGGCTGGATCGTCAAATTATCGTGCTTTTACTTCGTCTACTAACGAGGAATCGACAACATTTCAAACTATGGCTCCTTCGCTACCAGGTGTCTAGAAATTGTATACTTAAATTAGCCAACTGGTACAAGTCTTTAGTCATTTCCAACTTATATTCTTCCGCATCTCATAGGATGCCCATGTATTTCCGAATTAGCACATTAGCCACAATGTTTTCCTTCTCGAGGTGGTATAAAATATCAACATTATAATCGTTTAACAATTCAAGCCATCTCCTTTGCCTCAGATTTAATTCATTTTGATTGAATATGTACTACAAACTCTTGTGATTGGTGAATATGTGTATATGAACTCCATACAGTTAGTGATGCATATTTTCAAGGCAAATATAACAGCTGCTAGTTCTATATCATGAGTGGGGTAATGTTGCTCGTGTTTCCTTAGTTGCCTCAAAGCATAGGCAACAACCTTCCTATGTTGCATTAGAGCACTGCCCAAGCCCACTCTAGAGGCGTCACAATATATAGCGTACCCCTCTGGTCCTTCAGGAAGAGTTAGAACTGGCACAAATGTTAACCTTTCCTTTAACTCTTGGAAGCCCTTCTCGCTGACATCGGTCTACCACAATTTTGATGCCTTATGCGTGCACTTATTAATGGAGCAGCTATTGATGAGAAATTTTTCGCAAACCTTCGGTAGTAATTGACTAAGCACCAAAATCTGCGTATCTCAGTAGGGGTTGTGGTCCTTGGTCAATTCTTAACTGCTTTAACCTTTTTACTATCAACTTTTATGACCTCACCTGATACTATATGACCAAGAAAAGCCACTGACTTTAGCTAGAATTCGCACTTGGAAAACTTGGTATACAACTTGTGATCCCAAAGTGTGCATATGACCTTTCATAAATGCTCTGCATGCTTTGTTTCTGATCGAGAGTTCACCAAAATATTGTTATGAACACGATCACCAAGATATCCAAGAATGGTCTGAACACTTGATTCATCAGATCCATAAAAACTACTGGTGTGTTGGTTAGGCCAAAGGACATAAAGAAAAATTTGTAATGGCCATATCTAGTCCACAATGCTGTCTTTGGAATATCTTCTTCCTTGATTCCTAACTGATGATACCTAGACCTGAGGTCAATCTTCAAAAAATACTTAGCACCTTGAAATTGGTCAAACAAATCATCGATCCTTGGGAGCAGGTACTTGTTCTTAATGGTTACCTTATTCAGTTGTCGATACTCAATGCACATCCTCAACAAACCATCTTTCTTTGAACAAATATCACTAGAGCTCCTCACAGGGAAGTAATAGGTCGAATGAATACCTTGTCTAAAAGATATTTCAATTGAGCTTTCAATTCCTTTAACTCGACAGGAGCCATCTTGTATGGAGGAATAGATATCGATTGCGTATCAGGTGGTACATCAATGGAAAACTCAACGTCTCTCTCGGGAGGGACACCCAGGAGCTCATAAGGAAACACGTGGGGGAATTCACTAACAACTAAAACAATCGAAGGGTAGGAGGCCTTGCTTCCGCATATGCACTCGCACCAAAAGATAGATATACCCCTTCGAAATCATCATCCTAGCCTTAATGTAAGAAATAAACTTTCCACTTGGCGCTGCAACATTACCCTTCCTTTCAATAAACGGGTTCTCTTGGAAAATCAAAGAGAATAACTTTCACCCAACAATCTACATTGGCATAACACGAAACCAACTCATCCATCCCATAATGACGTCAAATTCCATCATCTCTAATTCATCTAATTCATCTAAGCTAAGACATTTATGAATCATCATATTACAACCTCGGTATACCCTTGTAACTATAACAGACTCACTTACGGGCGTGAACACTTGAAAGGACTAATGAAACAATTCAGGCTCTTTACCACATTTATAAGCAAGAAATGGGGTGTCCCGCCCTAAACCTGGGGAGGCGTGGCTGGCACCCAGTATCGTACTGGCCCGAGAAACCACTCTGTAACTCATTTTTTTTCTTCTGCAACTATCATGGGCCCGACGGGCCGTAGCTCGATGGTAAATGTGTAACTACCCAACTAGCCGTAGCTCGGTGATAAATCATGACTGTCGGACCGGTGGTAAATAATGATATATAACTGCCCAACCGGTGGTAACTGCCCGGCCGACCGTAGCACGGTGGTAAATGCATGATGATGCATGTATCACTATATTATAAACATTAACATCTCTATCATATACCTTAATAGGGACTTAGGAACATACTTAAACATGCTTGAATATCATTTTACAAAAATGAATAACATAGACATCCTTAACTGCTAAGAGTAGAAACACTTATGAAATAGCATTACGTTTACGTATCATTACTTGGATCATGCCAGAAGAAAGAAGGAGTAGCCTTAACATACCTGAGCCGATTCTCTTAACAATTCCTCTAACACCCATCTTTTGTGATAAAACACGTAACGAATGATCGAATTAGGGAAAAATTCGTATGATATTCTTGACAAAGATTGTACCTTACTATTTTAGAATTAGCAATTCAAGATTTATCCCATTGGCATGAAATGAACAAGCAACATCATTCAAGTTTGGTATGAAAATATTTGTTTTATTAAGGACTCAATCGATCAGCCCACTCCTTTACACAAGTGAATCCCTTCTTGTTTTTCTTGATATTTAGTTATTAAGAAATAAACTACCTTAATAGTGTAGGAATGCTTTTAGTAGGTGTGACCCATTTATCAGATGACTAATCCGCCTATTCTTCTAAGTGTGGAACCCATGTAAGACTNGGGGGGGGGGGGGGGGGGAGGGAGTTATCTAAAGTCTACTAATTAATTAGTTAATCTCTCACTAAAAATCAATAATTATCTAATTATCCGCATAATTAAGAATTATCTCAAATTACTTAAAATACTACCTACTTAAACACACTTTATACACCTTACTATCATGGTCATGTGGTATATTACTAGTCCATATATACTGGGCATTATAGCTCGGATTGTATTTTATCTCCAAATGTCGAACTTCGACCAACCTCATTTTCTTCAACTCGTTTACCCTCTCACCTTCACGACTTTACTTATCACTTATTATAAATATCATAAATACTTATAACCTTGAAAATTGTCTTGTCCTCGTCCTAAAGTATTACTGTTAATGTATTAAAAGATTAATAAAGCATGGTACCATATAAAATCAATATATACACTATTATTTCATTAAAACATCCTTGTAAAAATACATATATTTTCTCAACTTCTAATTTACTTAATCTCATATAAAGAGTACAAATATTTTTACGCTTAATTCTTTAAATGGTAAAAAGATAATCTTCTTTTATTGTGAGAAAATAATTTTTATATTTACAATAAACAAAATCTCTTAAACTTTATCATATTATGTGTATAATTTAAAGCATATTCGAAAGTAGTAATATTAATAAAAGTATGAAATCATATTTTTCAAACTTTTTTTACAAAAAATGTTCCACCCAATATACCATATCAAATGTATATAACGGTATCAAGGTTGTTGAACTTTCGGGATCTTATAATAACATTGTGACAAATCCTCTATAATATCATGTATGGTCTTAATTTCTTGAAGTTCATATGGATTACTACGACTTATCCTAATAATAATGTACAGGATGTAACATCCTTCCCCTCTTTAGAACATTCGTCCTTGAATGTTAACTCTTAGAGATTTAACAAAATTTTCACTAGGGTCTCCTCTGTAAATTAAACTAAAACCCAAACTATATCTAAAGTCTCGACTATTCAAAACTTTTTGTACTTGAGTATCTCGTATCTTCTTCACCTTTACCTTACTTACCTTTCAATATCGCATCGTATATTCTGTCGCTTTCAAAACCTCCCTTCCACATAGGTGGAAATTATGCCTTAAAGCTCTACTGTGATTCCTACACCTATGGTGCATACCAAATCTGGCGAATGCTTCATACTGACTTCTTACGACTCAGCTCTATTGAACGATATGGAAACAAAAGAAGGGTAACATTTCCTAAATGCCCTATAGCCTCTCAATTATAAATGTGGCGCGTAACACACCCATAAGTAAGACTCTACTACGCACGACTTTGTAGACTTCCTAGGACACGAGCCGCTCTGATACCACTTTGTCACGCCCCAAACCTTGGGAGGCGTGGCTGGCACCCAGTACCGTACTGGCTCGAGCGAACCACTATGTAACTCATTTTTTTCTACTGCAACTATCATGGGCCAACATGGACACAACTCGTAATGTTTAACTATAAGTGGGAAAATACGTATCAGTGAACCATTTCTTAAAACATTAATACATATAGGCCGTCAAGGCCTCTGACATACTGTAGAAAATGAACCTCTGTCTACAAAGCCTCTAAGATTATTTGACATCAAATGGGACAGGGTACTAGTCTACCCATAAGTCTGTAGCTAAACTATGACACAATGACTTATAGACTCAGCTACACTCCGAACGAGGTGGAGTATTACCGATCCTTCACTGAATGTTGACCCCATCTACTATGAGGGATCGTCAACTAATTGTCTATACATGCAAGCATGAATGCAGCGTCCCCAACAAAAGGACGTCACTACAAATAATGTAACGAGTATGTAACCGGAACTTAAACATAACAGTAAGTCAACATTAATTAAAGACATACAAGAGTCAACCTGAATCTCCGAAGTGCCACTGTATATGCATACTTATTATACTTACATATATAATGCTTCTCTTTGAGACTATTTCTATTATCCATATTTTATGATGCATGACTTCCCATCTGATCAGTGGTAACTGCCCGACCGAACGTAGCTCGGTGGTAAATGCATGACTGATCGACCGACCGTAGCTAGATGGTAAATGTGTAACTGCTCAACCGATCGTAGCTCGATGGTAAATGCATGACTGACGGACCAGTGGTAAATAATGATACATAACTGCCCAACCGGTGGTAACTTCCCGACCAGCCGTAGCACGGTGATAAATGCATGAAGATGCATGTATCACTATATTATAAACATTAACATGTCTATCATATACCTCAATAGGGTCTTAGGAACATACTTAAACATGCTTGAATATCATTTTACAGGAATGAATAACATAGACATCCT